>RJWJ010010909.1:0-45741 GCA_004363605.1 Indri indri | reverse complement strand
TTTTTTTTTAGAGATAGGGTCTTGCTATGTTGCCCAGGCTGGTCTCAAACTCCTGGCCTCAAGCGATTCTCCCATCTCTGCCTCTCAAAGTGTGGGATTATAGGCATGAGCCCACACTTGCCCAGCTTACTGGTTTCTCATGTGTCTTTCTAGATACATTCTGTAATATCTATGTGTTTTACCAATATACATATTCATGTATGTTGACCCATATGATATTGTCATTTTCAAAGTTAATAAAATCAGAAATTTCATGAGATTCAACCCAACATATATGTAAATATGTATATTTATGCATATAATTTTTATTCATACTAACAGTAGCCATACTATTTAATACATACACAATAGTGCACTTTGACTTCTCACTTAACAATAAATCTTGAGATCTTCCCATATCCATATGCATAGAGGTGCCTCATTCTTTTTTTTTGTTTTTGGTGACTATTTATTAGTTTTCTTGGCAAACTATTATTACTTTAAAATTTACAGAGAGTAAAAAAAAATTTTTTTTTTGAAACAGAGTCTCTCTCTGTTGCCCTGGCTACAGTGCATTGGTGTCATTTTAGCTCACTGCAACCTCAAACTCCTGGGCTGAAGTGGTCCTCCTGCCTCAGCCTCCCGAGGATTTTGTGTTATACTTAGAAAGGACTTTAGCATTCCAAGATTATAATATCCTCTTACATTTTCTTCAAGTACTTCAATAACTTCATTTTTTAGGAATGAAGAATGAATCCACTGAATTTTTTTTTTCAAGATAGCAACCTATTATCCAAACACTCATTTAATCCTACAGGAGCTTTATGTTGGATATAACTACGTCTTCATTTTAGAGATGAAGAAACAGAAACAGAGAGAAGTTAAGTAATTTTCCCCCATCGCAAGTAACGAATGGCAAAGTCAGTGGGATCTAAACACAGTCAGTTGACTTTAATGTCAATGTACTTTTTCATTACTCTGTTGGGCATTTCTTTTCCTTTATTTTTTTATTTTTTTATTTTTTGAGACAGGGTCTTAGTCTGTCACCTGGGCTGGACTGCAATGGTGTCGTCATAGCTCACTGCAGCCTTAAACTACTGACCTCCAGCAATCCTTCTGCCTCACATTCCCTAGTAGCTGGAACTACAGGCATGCACCACCATGTCCAGCTAATTTTTCTAGTTTTTGTAGAGACAAGGTCTTGGTCTTGCTCAGGCCGGTGTCGAACTCTTGGCCTCAAGTGATCCTCCCACCTCAGCCTCTCAAAGTGCTGGGATTACGGGGTGAGCCACTGTGCCCACCACATTCGGCCTTTCTACAGGAACCCACCACCCAATATCAATATGAGGCAAACACTCTTTTTTTTGCCCCCTCTCCCTCCCTCCCTCCCTCCCTCCCTGGCCAAGGCTGGGAGCGCCGCACTCTGGGTTTTTTTTTTTTTTAAGTCACAAGTCAAACACAGTATCCAAATGTTTGCAAGAGCATATTTGTTTACTTAGGAGTCTGATTAGCAAGTTGTTACTTAGTAAGAAATAGGAAATTTGACACTTTCTCACCTCTATTTCATCAACAGTTCTCTTTGTTACCAAGAGACTTCATTCTTGAAATAAGATTTATTTCTCAGCTCAGTGTGGGGTTTTCCCTGCAAATGATTGTTCTCATTAAATTTTTGAATCATCAGCTGTATAAATATCTCTAGAACATGTCATGTAAACAAACACAAAACTGTTAAAAATTAAACTGAACAGCTTAAAAAAATTAGCAGAGTGTGATTCAGTGAAAAGAAGGCAGTGTTATATATATTACAGTTGGAGACCAGGATAAAGGGCAAGAAGGCCTGAGGTCATTTTCCAGTTCTATGACTGACATCATATGACTTGACTCTGGCCAAGTCATTTTTTTTTTTTTTTTTTGGTCTTCTTTGTGCCTATTTTCAAACAGGGCCAATAACAGTAATAAAACCGACCCCCTTTTCCCCTAGTTTACTTATTTTATGCCTACAATGGGACTTAAATTAAACACAACACACACACACACACACACACACAAACAAACAAAACCCTAAACTTATACAGGGCTGAAAAGTTGGCTAAATTCCAGAGAGTCTGTTTAGATTCTGATGTGTAGACCTTTCTTCCATGGGAGATTTTCCAATTGTTTTATAACTATAATTTACATAGCCTTACAATGTTCTCTTGCAAAAGTCAATATTAAAAACATTTTGAAGTGTTCCAATAAAATACATTAAAACATTGTAGTAATAAAGTATTTCAATCTCCAGGTCTTTGTTACTTATTACAATCAAAGTATCTCTCTCTCCCCTCTCCCCTTTTTCTTTCTCTCCCCTCATCATTTATATATATATATATAAATTTTTATATATTATGTATAAATCATTTTTATATCTATCTATCTATCTATCTTCCCTGATACAAGTGCTGGGAAATATGGTACATGAAGAACAACAACGCAACTGGGGTGCTCTCACACTTGAGAATAGTGTTCTGAGTGTACAACATATATATATATTCTGCAACCAAGAAAAAGTCCACGATGACAAGGAAACTTAAGTATAAATCAGTAAATCATTTTGGAGCAAAGAATTGGAGAACATAGAGAAATCAATGTCAGTCAGAGTCTATGCCTCCACAGTAAAAGATCCAGAGGTGGTACAGATGGTGGTGTAGCCATGGGCTTTAGAGCCATGAAAGATCTGTATTCAAATGTTGCCTCCACCATGTCCAAGCTGTGTTATTTTAAGTGAGATTCTTAACCTCTCTGAGCCTTAGGTCTTTAACTTATAAAATTTTCATATAGCAAAATTCAGTGTTTGTGGCATATAGGTTTTAAGTTTTGACAAATACGTAGTTGTATATCTACCACTATAGCTATGATATGAACTGTTTCATCACCCCAAAGATTTCTTCATGCTATTCTTTAGTAGTTAACCACACCCTCATCCCACTCAACTCCTAGCCACCACTAATCTGTTCTCCCTCCCTATAGTTTTGCCTTTTCAGAATCTCATATAAATGGAATCATATAATATGTATGGCTTCTTTCGGGTCTGACTTCTTTCACTTAGCAAAACCTATGAGATCCATTCAGGTTGTTGCATATAGCAATAGTCCAGGTTGACAGAATGTGAATTTGCAGAGACCTGCGGTAGCATGAGGCCGTGGGGAGGCTTAATGTTTCAACAACATTGAGTTAAATTTGATGAAGAGTTTCAAACCTGTCCTCCCTCTTCCTCTTTTTTGTGTCTTAGCAAGGTTATCTTTTTTTTTTTTTTTTTTGGTAACATAATTAGCCCTCTTCTGATTTTTGTCTTTCTCTAGGTGATATCTTGGAACTCTACTTACTCATTTATTATTCATTATAGTTTGCTTTTTTAGGGTCCACATATATGTATATATACACACAAATATATACATATGTATAAACATAAAATTGGCAATCTTTGATCTATAATTGTGAATGTTGGGGTGAGGATGCATATTAGTCATCTGGAGCTGGAAGCGGCTGAAGGCCTATTGACCTTTAGTCTGTTGAGAGATAAGTACTACTGGAAAAAAAAACCTCTTGGTAATTATAGAAGGTGTTCACTATGAGATATAAGAGAACTTAACCAAGGTGGTAAGGCAGTGTTCCAGGCCCCCCTCTGGCTCTAATACATTTAGGGATCAGAACATGGACTCTTAAGAGAGTTGCTCCTATTATCCCTGGCAAAGAAAGTTTGCTAAAATGGAGATCAGCATAAACTGTCAGGTTTTGATACCTGAAGCAATGTAAGTAGTTTCAGATGATACCAAAGGTATAGCATGCAGAAGTAGGTTGCTGAGGGGCCGAGCATGGTAATCCTAGCACTCTGGGAGGCCCAGGCGGGAGGATCCCTTGTGCTTAGGAGTTCCAGACAGGCCTGAGCAAGAGGGAGACCCCGTCTCTACAAAAAAAACTAAAAAAAAAATTAGCCGGGTGTGGTGGTGTGCACCTGTAATCCCAGCTATTCGGGAGGCTGAGGCAGGAGAATCGCTTGAACCCAGTCCAGGTGTTTGAGGTTGCAGTGAACTATGATGAGGCCACTGCACTCTAGCCAGGGCGACAGAGTGAGACGCTGTCTCAAAAAAAAAAAAAAAAAAAAAAAAAAAGGGAGATTGCTGAGATGGATTTGAGAATTCACAGGTAGTCAAAGTTCATGGCGTCGAATGAATTAAACACATAAACATTAGAATCCTGTAGGCCGATTGCAGGTGTTAGGAGTAAATTTGAACTCCAGGAATATGTGTCTTCCACAGGCTGTGATCTCTTATCATCTCCAGGGCTCCCGCACTTAGAAAGATTTTTGAACGAATACATGAAAATACACGATTTCGGTGAAGTAAAGAATAAAAGCAGGTGTCCAACCGGTTGAGGTCTTACAATGTCGTCCTGAAACATTTGGACCCTGGGCGCCTGGTATGAGGGACTTCCTGACCCCTGGAAGAGTCCAGGGAAGGGAAGAGGGCCCCTCTGCGGAGCAGTCAGGAATACTAAGCACTAAAGATACAGAATCCTGACCACAGCTACTGAACAAAAGTCCACCACTCTTCGGGGCCCAAGTCACGTTCCCTGGATCCCTCTTGGGGTCCATCCTGGACGCTCACCCCCGTTTCTTGCCGTGGGTTTGCCCTGGCTGCCGCCCTCAGTAGAAGCAGCATCTCCCCGCCTAATTTCGCAGCGCCCAAAGACCAGGTGAGAGTCAGTGCAGCGCGCAGACCAGGCCTTGCTACGGCTCCGAGCCGCGAGGGGCACCTCCGCACGCAGTAAGTTCAGCCAGCCGCCAATCCTGCGCCTTCTCCAACGGTCCTGCGCTGCGGAGACAGCCCAAAGGCGCATGTGCCGGCGCCGACATGGCGCTGTTCCCTACGGCGCTCCGTAGAGCTCTCTCCGAGCTCCACGTAGGCCGCGCAGGCGCCCTTGGCGCACCGTTCACCTGCTGCCGTTGTCGCCGCCGCCGCCGCCGGGGCTGGATGGGGGGCCGAGGGCAGCCAGGGGCACCCGGAAGAAAGAGACGCGGCGGCGGCGACGCCGACACCCGCAGGACGAGTGTCCACACTCGCCCGCAAGCGCAAGGAGGAGGCGGCGAGGCTGGGCCCCAGCTGTCCCTGGTGTAGAGAAGCCGCTGTCGCCGCCGCGGCCGGGACACCCCGGACTCTTGCCCCTCAGGTCTCATTCACACTCAGGACCCTGCGCTGCGCCATGTTCAAGAAACTGAAGCAAAAAATCAGCGAGGAGCAACAGCAGCTCCAGCAGGCGCTGGCTCCTACTCAGGTACGATGGCCGCCGCTCTCCTCCCCGAGTTCCCGACGCCCCTTAAACCGTTCCGGGGGCTAGAGGGCGGGGGCAGCGGTGGGAGGAGGGCAGCTCTTCCGTGACTTTTGACCTCCAACTCGAGGACTCTTCCCAGACTCCAGACCAGGAATGAGCTCTGGGCGGCCAAGTCCTCTGTGACTCCTGACCCAGATTCTCCCATCCCCTAACCAGTAACGAGTTGATGGGGGTGGCTGGATCCATCGTGACATTCGGTCTCTGTTAAGAGTTTTCCCTTAGGTCCGACGCGGACCTGAGTTTGGATGAACGCGAGGCTCCGAACTTAGGTGATTTCTGACCCATATAGGAGGTTTGCCCCACCCATCAGAGACCTCAACCGGGAGTGGGGGCGAGGTGGGAAAACCCAGGTCCCTTGTGATATCTGACCTCTAATCGAGGTGTCCCTTCTCCCACGCCCAACCTGAAATTGAGTATGGAATGGCCGGGATCCGGCAGGACTGACTCCTGACGGAAGTCTCCCAAGTCCAAACCCTGGTTTAGGGGTGAGGGCCGGGGTCGAGCCATTCTGGGCCAGGCTACTTGCAGGCGCGATGGGACTTGAAAGAGGTGGCCGCGTGGCCAGAGTCCAGCGCCCGAGGCTGTCACGAGTTAGGCACTTGGCATAACTTGGTTGATCCCAGACGGGCGGAGGGACAGACACTCTGAGGCCCTACTAAGCACTGTGCCTGTCCACATCCCTCCTTCTGCTTTTTAAAAAGTCTTGCTGCTCCTGGAACACGGTTGCGTTTGTTTTTCAGGAATGCTGTTGTTTCAGGAAAAGTTTCCAGGGAAAAAGGGGCGTGTTAGTAGTGTTAATTTAAAGAAACAGTTTCCTAAGCGCTTACTGAATGTGTTCAAGTGCTGGCAGCACAAGATCTCAACAGCGAAGTCTCTGAGGGCTTCTGCAGAAATTCTTCCCAGACTTTCTGAGTCTCAACAGATTAAGCAAATAAATCTCTCTCTTAATTTTAGGGTTTCTGGTTGTTTGCTTGTGGTTGCAAGAAAGGCTGAGTTTTGACTAATTATTATAGGAGGTGTTTCTAATTTTTTAACATAACATTTATCTTGTAAACAACTACTGCGAGTTTATTCCAAAACTGTAAATTGAAGCTATTCTCTTTCAATTTAAAGCTCGTGTAGAGTAAAACATGGTGCTTGAGAAAAACATCAGAATGGCACTGAAAGCTCGCCCGTTCCTTCGTGTAAAGTGTAAATGGTGATTGAAGTTTAAGTAATAAAGATTGTACTTTTCATACCCTACTACAGTCTTTTTTAACTTTACAAGACACTCTTATTTAAGAAACAGAGAAACCTTACAAGTGAGGCAGAGGTGAGGAATGTGGGGAAATGGGCGTGTTAGTGAATGTAAGCCACTTATGTTTGGGAATGTATAAAATATCATTGAGCCAGGATTGCATTTCTAGAAATTTATTCTCAGAAGATTTAGGATGTATTGAAGATTTAGCTACAACGCTAAAACAACATTTCAGCGTTGTTTTAATTGGTAAAAAATTAGCTAAAAGTTCAACAATAGAGAATTGGATAAATAAACTGTACCACGCAGTTGGTTATTTTATGCAGCCATAAAAAAGGTTAACATATTAATTAATTACTTTTGAGACATGGTTTTGCTGTGTTGCTTGGGCTAGAGTGCAGTGGCGTGATCATAGCTCACCGCAACCTCCAACTTTTGGGCTCAAGTGATCCTCCTGCCTCAGCACCCCCAGTAGCTAGGGCTATAGGTGTGTGCCACTGCTCCCAGCCAAAAGGGTCACTATTTACTGGGTCCTTACTAGTTGCCAGGTATTTGCTTAATACTTTACACAGATTATTTTATTTAATCCCACGTAAACCAGTGAGGTAGATACTACTATTATTCCTCTCTTGTAAATGAAGGAATGAGTCTCAAAGAGGTTAAGAAACTTGCCTAATGTTACACAGCTAGTGTTAGAGCCCATAGAAAAGTATTATCACAGAAAGATATTTGTGTTAAAAGACAGATTAAAAGCAGCATGTAAAATGTGATCCCAGTTTTGTGGGAAAGAATATGTGTGTAAGTATATTTATACACACATATAGGGAAAATAGTTTAAGAAGGATGTACTCTAAGGTGCTGGTAAGTTATTGCGTGTGCTTTTTCTTATTTGTAATGTTTAGTTTATCTTCATGAAAATGAATTACTTTCGTGCATTAACAAAGAGGCGGTTGTTTTTAGTAATAATAAAGCTAGTTACTAACCAAGATATAAGAGCTTTCAGTTTCTATAGCTTAATGCTTCTGGTGAGACAGTGCATCTGGATCAAATAAAGTCACTTTGTGTATAAAGGTTTAAAATAATCCTTTTGGGTAATATGTATATTTATCCAGAACTCAAAAGTAAGTTGTTAGTGATCGACTACTGATAGAAACCTGATTCTCTTCTGGTTCCAAATCTTCAGCTATTCATAACCCTTTAGGAATGAAAAGTTCTAGATGATTGTTTATAGAGAATTAAGGATTTTTTTAATGCATGAATTAAAAAAAAAAGAAATGCTTTTTGATGACATTCCTTTTGCAACAGATTACATATATCCTTGTTTTCCTAAGGAAAAGATTTTCAATTTGTAATAATATCTTGATGACTCCAGGTTATCATTTTTGAGTATAAATTATTTTGTGAAGGCGCCATGCCCTCAAGGATTTAATGAGGTGGGAAAGGCAGTTAGCTTTTACCCACTCAAGAAAATTTGTTCATTTGTTCTTGGTCTACTTTTTGTAGTTGTTTCATAACCTTCCTTGCTGTCTGCCATATATCTTTGTTTTTCCTGCTTTTGAACAGTTGTGGGCTTAGAAACAAGACAGTTAAACTTCTAAAATTTTGTATAAAGTAAGGGCAAGTACCTGAGGGATTCTTTAGTGCATTTTAGTGTATTAACACAAATTTTGAGACATTTATTTTGAGTTTTCAGGGCCTTTGTGTGCATATTTCCTGGTTCTTAGCTTGCTTTCCTTAAGTGAGATTGCCTGCTAGATTTGTTTCGACTACAGTGAGTTGTCAAGTATAGATCATTCTCAGATAAATGAAACATTTGTATCACAATATTTGCAAAACTTTCCAGCAATAGTAATAGTAATATTGTATAGAGTCCTTTAAGGTTTTAAAAGCATTTAACAAAAACAAGACAGCCTTCTAATAATCCCCCAATCATATCTTTTCTTTCTTTTTTTTTTTTTTTTAGAGATGGGGTCTTGCTCCATCACAAGCTGGGGAGCAGTGGCACAGTCATGGCTCACTGCAGCCTTGAACTCCTGGCCTCAAACGATCCTCCGCTCAGTCTCCTGAGTGGCTAGGACTTCCCAGTCACTTCTGTTTGGTTGATGCTAATATCCTTCCTTGATGGATATTATTATTATTTTTTTTTTTTTTTGAGACAGAGTCTCACTCTCTTGCCCGGACTAGAGTGCCGTGGCTCCAGCCTAGCTCACAGCAACCTCAAACTCCTGGGCTCAAGTGATCCTCCTGCCTCAGCCTCCCAGGTGGCTGGGACTACAGGCATGCGCCACCATGCCTGGCTAATTTTTTCTATTTTTAGTTGTTTGGCCAATTTCTTTCTATTTATAGTAGAGACGGGGTCTCACTCTTGCTCAGGCTGGTCTCGAACTCCTGAGCTCAAGCAATCCTCCCGCCTCGGCCTCCCAGAGTGCTAGGATTATAGGCGTGAGCCCCTGTGCCCGGCTGATATTATTGTTATTATTACTTTAAATTTAATTGATTAATTTTTTGAGACAGGGTCTTGCTGTGTTGCCCAGGCTACATAGAGTGTAGTGGCATCATCATAGCTCACTGCAGCCTCAAACTCCTTAGCTGGGTTCAAGCGTTCTTCCTGCCTCAGCCTCCCAAGTAGCTGGGACTACAGGTACTCGCCACCATGCCTGGCTGATTTTTCCATTTTTTGTAGAGACAAGTTCTCACTAAGTTTCTCATGCTGGTCTCAAACTCCTGGCCTCAAGTGATCCTCTTGCCTCAGCCTCCCAAAGTGCTGGGGTTACAAGCATGAGCTACCATGCCTGGCCAAGGTGGATATTATTTTAAGTAATCATTTGCCCAACTTTGGTGATAATGTGAAGCCTAATAACTAATTAAAAATAGTTTTAAAAGTTTCGAATCAAGTTTCACTTAATATTATTTTTTTAACAACAAGTATCTTTTGGATTTTTAGACTTCTTACAACACTAACTTGATAAAATAGACATTAAGAAGTCATATAGACATTGTAATTTCTTGGGGTATCTGTAGTACATGAATAAAATATTTTAAAACATGTTTAGCCTTTTTCAAATATTTGTAAAACTTAAACTTTAAAACAGATACAAAAAGAGAAATATTATATGATTCCACTTAAATGAGATACCTAGAGTAGTCAAATTTATAGAGACGGAAAATGGAATGGTGGTTGCCAAGGGCTGAAGAGAGAGAAGAATGGGGAGTTACTGTTTCGTGGGTACAGAGTTTCAGTTTGGGAAAATGAAAAACTTCTGGAGAAGGATGGTGGTGGTGGTTGTACAACGATGTAAATGTACTTCCTGCCACTCAACTGTACACCTAAAAATATTTAAAATGGTAAAATTTATGTTATGTGTATTTTACCACAATAAGAAAAATTAAATTTAAATAAAGCAACATGTGGGCCCCACTTTAAGCCTGCAGAATCATTACTCTTGTAGAGTGGGGCCCCAGAATAATAGATTAATAATAATAGATTTGTAATAGAAATTTACAAAACAAAAACAAACAGCGAAGAATTCCACAGATAGCAAAGAGTCCCTTTCTGAAGGGACATAGCCTTATTGTAAGTTCATGTTTACTAAATAATTAGTCTCAATCTTCCCCCTGGGATGGGGGCATTAGGAAGGGAGGGGAAAGGGGCAACAGAATGGAAAACAAAAAAGGGAGAAAGAAGCCAGTCACAATCTTGAAATTGGGGAAAGCGTAACTCCCAGAGAGAACATTTAGATCAGAAGGTACTTTATTACAGACATGATGAAAAGTTCTAATAATTTTGGTACCTAAAATATAAAGGTTTATGTAAAGAATTAACCCCAGTTACTTTGACCATTCTTTCAGAGCTGGGTTGTCCAATCGATTTGACAGTGACTTTCAGCAGTGCTGCGGTGAGGATTCAATGGCTGTGTCCCTGCCGTGACTGATTATTCATAGGTGTGGGAGAGAAAAAGAGTGAAATGAACCAGATTATTTGTTATGCTTGTGCAACAGTAACATCTCACTTATTTGGGACATAACTGAAAAACCAGGAAATATGTCAAAAGGCCTATAAGCAGCCCAAAATGTTAATATCACCAACTTCACATTCCGTAGCTTATGTAAGTTATGAGAAAACTAAAAAGCCCTCAATTAGCGCTTTCTCGTGCTTACTTTATCTGTAATTCCAGTAATACAGTTATCTAGTTTCTGAACTAGTAATAGGCCAGAATGGGGAGGAGACTTGCTGTAAGTAGCATGTGGACAGGAGTGACAACTGACCTAGAAAACATTAAGTTTTGTTCCGTTTCCTTTTATCTCAGAAAACTGTAATTAGTTAATTGATTTCAGAAAATTATAGATTTAAAATGGTTAAACCTCATTGATGCCTGAAGAAGTTTGTAGATATATATCTAATATGTCTAGTAATTCCACTATTTTGAATGATTCTTTCTGTGAAAGTCCCAGATAATACATCCCCTAATGGAATAAATTTAGATTAACATAGTTTTGACTTTAATATGGAACTTCCCCGTATTATGAATATCCAAAATTGTGTTATCTTTAGATTGTATTGTTCAACCTGGGATTTATGTTTTTTAATTCCTGTTTTTTTGTATAATTAAAATTCATTAAATATATTTGATGTATTCCAGATTTAAGAGTTAGTAGACATGTTTATCAACATTGTTCTTTCAGAGATAACATGGTATAGTGAAAGTAGTTCAAGTGGGTTGTAAAATCAGTGGATTGAGCAGCTTTTTTTTTTTTTGTGAAAAAATAAATTAGGTCAGGGAATATGATATTTCATGTCATAAAAGTTAAGGTTGTTCTGTTAGACTTGTTTTAGAGGTGTCCCTAGGTAAATTGGGTGGTATTGATTATTTTTACTGTGAGTCTCAGGGAAAAAAGTCTGAGAAACAGTGATCTAAAGAATACTGGTGAATACTACTTTCAGGGATCATTTCTGTAGTTTATTACTAGTGAATTTTCTCTGAACTTGTAGGAACAACAACAACAGAAAAAAGAATAATGGAGAAATGGGTGAGGGAATCAGAAGACCTGTGTGCTAACCCAGATCTTGTAGTATGCAACTTGGGCAAGCCATGTGAGCGTACTGAGCATCTTATATTCTCATCAGGAAATTGGGAATGATAATATCTGTCCTGCTTACCTTTCAGTTTGGTTGAGAGGATCAGAGGCGATAGTGTATTTGAAAGCATTTGTAATTGTAGAGCATTTATTTATTTAACAGTGCCTGCAAGGTGCTATGCTGGATGCTGCATTTGTGTTAAAGGTAGATACAGTCCCTGGACCATGGTGTACTTTCAGTGTGATGGTGGTGTGTACAGGGCATTGTGACTGCCTATAGGAAGGCATTTCTGGAGAGGGTCAGGGTGACATCTGAGTAGAGTCTTGATGGATGTTGAAAAGTCATGGCATAGGGACAAGGCATTCAAGGCTTATTCCTAAAGGTGACTACATTAGTTTTATAATGTTGCATAACCAGTTACCATAACCTTAGTGCTTAATAACTCAGTTATTATTTTATAGTTCTGTACATCAGAAGTATGGCATGGTGTGACTGGGTTCTCTGCTCAGTGTCTGGCAAGGCTAAAATCAAGCTGTTGTCCAGGCTGCATTCTTGTCTAGAGCTCAGGTCCTCTTCCATGCTCATGTGGTTGTAGAATTCAGTCCTTTCTGGTTATAGGACTGAGGTCCTCATTTTTTTGCTGACTTTCAGCTCCTAGAGGCTGCCAGCATTCCTTGCCAAGTGCCCCCTTAGACATTTTGCTTTCAGGACAGCAAGAATGCATCTCTCTGCCCTCTGTCCTCTAGACCCATATTTGAAGAGCTTATGTAATTAGGTTAGATTCATCAAAGCAATCTTTTGATTAACTCAAAGCCAACTGATGAGCAACCTTAAACATGCCTCTAAAATCCCTTTTGCCATATAATATACTCACAGGAATGATATCTTATATTTACAGGGTGAGGGTCATTTGGGTTCATCTTAGAATTCTACCTACCACAGTGACTAAAATGGTTTTTCTTATACTGAAATTGAGACTTGTGGTCAGTTAATAATCAGTGTGTGGGCAATAAAATATTAATTGTGAGTCTGAATGTAGCCATCAGGTTTCTTGGCTAATAGCATAGAAATCTGATTTCAGATTTTTTGTGGCCATGAGAATTAGTCAGCCCATGTTTGGTTTGAAGGAAAGTAAATCCCTTTATATCTTTTTTTTATTGAGGCAGGGTCTCACTCTGTTACCTGGGACTGGAGTGCAGATCATAGCTTACTACAGCTTCAAACTCCTGGGCTCAAGTGATCCTCCTGCCTCAACCTCCCAAGTAGCTGGGACTGCAGGTGTGGGCCACTATGCCTGGCTAATTTTTAAATGTTTTTGTAGAGATGGGGTCTTGCTATGTTGCTCAGGCTGGTCTTGAATCCCAGGCCTCAAGCGATCCTCCAACCTTGGCCTCCCAAACTGCTAGGATTACAGGTGTGACTTTTATATCTTGAAGTGAGGATAGCTGATTAAAGATCCAGGCACTTGGGACAAATGTTCAAGTATAGTTAGTTCTTTATGCAGTGTTACACTTTACAGTCACATCCATTCTCTTGTGTGATCCTTGCTCTTACAACTTCAGGGGAAGACCAACAAGCCATCAGCCAAGTTTTGCCAGATAGTACTATTTTTCTCAGGCCAGTGTATTTTAGAACCTCTTCTTTAACTTCGTAAACCCCATCATTCAATTTTTGTTAGTTTATCCAGAGCTGACGAGGCTCTCAGTTATTGATTAGACTCACATGAAGCCAAGGTGTAAGACATAGGGCCAATTTTTAAAACTTGCAGTGGAGTATACTTTTCAAGCAATTGGATGGTCACGGTCTGGGTAACCTTTTCCTGGCTTCTGAACATTTGGAGAGCTGAATTAATAACCCAAAGATTTCTTAGACACAATGGAATTACAATAGAGAGTTGGTTGGTCAAGAGATATTTCTGCTAGTCTAACAGTACTTTTCTAATTACTTTTCTCTAACTTTTTACCCCTTAGTAACCGTTTAATTAAAGGAGATCTTACATAAAACCATTTATTAGTACATAGATACAAATGGAACTCCTCCTCCCCAATAGTGACAGCCTTTAAAGCATCTACAGCCTTCAAAGCTGGCATGGTTTAAAATTATCACTCTAGGTGTGGGAAGGCTTTATTGAATTTCTCTCAACTTTAATGGAAGCTATTTTTGATGTTCTTTGAACATCTGTCATTTATTCGTGGTCTGGAATAAACACTGTCCAGTGACTGTGCTTTCCCTTCTCATTTTCTAAGCATAATGTCAACTTTTAGTCATATATTTTCTAGACATTTAAATCATTTATAAGACTTCAGCTTTATTTTACATTCAACCATTTTCTTGTTTATATTTTTAAGTCCTTACTCTTCCTGGTTTTTTTTTTTGTTGTTGTTGTTGCTTTGTTCTTTGAGACAGGGTCTCATTTTGTTGTCCAGGATGGAGCACAGTGACACAGTCATAATGATCATAGCTTGCTGTAATCTCAAACTGCTGGGCTCAAGCAATCCTCTGCTTCAGCCTCCCAAGTAGCTGGGACTACAGGCATGCGCCACCATGCCTGGCTAATTCTTAAAAAAAAGTTTTTGTAGAGGTGGGGTCTCACCATGTTACCCAGGCTGGTCTTGAATTTCTGAGCTCAAGTGATCTTCCTACCTCAGCCTCTTAAAGTGCTGGGATTACAGGTATGAACCACCATGCTTGTGAATTTCCTGTTTTGTCTTGGGTGGGAGAGGATATCTTATCCCTTAAGGTGACTTCTCTGCACAGCTAATTTCATCTATCATGTGTTGATTTTTTTTGGTTCATCTTTTAGAAGGAGTGTGTATGTTGTATTTCTTAGTTGTAAGCAACAGAACTTAGTGCAGCCAGGTAAGCAGAAAAGGAATTTATTAAAAAGATTCAGTGGCTTACAGAATTTCCTTGAGGGCCTAAAAGTCTGGGCTGATTGCTACATCCAGCTATTCTGGGGAAACTACTCTAAAAATATTGCAGCTGCCTCAGCTTGGCACCAGCATCACATCTTCCAGTGCACAGCTCATGTCTGCTTGGTTGCATGAAGTTATGTCTCCATGCTCACCAGATGATGAACTTGAATTTTGCCTGTTTTCTCACATTGCTCATTTATGACTGAAGTCTCATGTGGGTGTGTTTGATTGGTGGAGCTCAGGTTACCTGCCCCAGATAAAAAGACTGGTTGGGTTAGTAACTTTTTTGAGTTTTAACTTATGGACTTGGAGCTGTTTATAGAAAAAAGGTTATTAAACTTTTATCATGTATTTAGGTGCTTTCCCTCTCCTCCCAATTAAACTGCTCCTTTTGATTTATGCTTTTGACATAAAAATCTTCCCTGTTCAGAGATTATTGAAACAGACTCTTATATTTTCTTTTTGTATTTCAATTTAAAAAACCACTTAAATATTTAATATAGCTTAAATACGAAGTAAGGATCTGATTTGTGTCTCTCCTTCCATGTGGATGGCCAGTTGTCCCAACGCCATCTGTTGAACATCCGTCTTGATGTGAAATGTTACGTTTTTCATAAACTAAATATGTATGTGTGTGTGTGTACAGAGTGTGTGTGCATATACACTATTCCTCATGACCTCTCAGTTCTAGCCTAGCCACAGCAGTATGTGCACAGATTTGACAAACCAGAGTTCCATTTATTCATTCATTCACTCATTTATTTGACAAATATTTATTAAATGCCTTTTATGTAGAGCTGTGTGACTACAAAAGGGTAAGATACCAAGACTCATTCATTTCTATGTGTAGGTGAGTTCAGATCTATTTTGCTATGGGTATAGAAGGGTCTTGAAGTTTAGGCTTTATACTTTTCAGGCTGTTTTTAGTTCACTTAGAGTAGACCTCAGACTCCTAGTTTAAATTTTGGGCTCTTTCTCCTGAGGGTTTTTATACTGAGCATTACATGAATCAGACCATCCTTTACAGAGCTTAAATGGACTAACATCTCAGTATCCAGCAATGGTGTTCAAGGTAGGCTCAAAGCAAGGCCCTTGATTAGAGACGTGGGGAAGTACTGGTTACCTGTGCACTTCGTAGTAGTGAATGTTAGAGCTGGAAGGGAACTTAAAGGTTGCATTGACAGCTTTTCTTTTTAAAAAATGAACTTTTAATTTTGGAATAATTTTGATTTACAGAAAAGTTGCAAAGGTAATACAGAGAGTTTTTATATACCCCTCACCTGGCTTCAGTTTCCCTTAATGTTATCATTGTAACATTACCATCACAACCCTATTTTTATATATGAAGACGCATAGCCCTAAAAAGTTAATTTAGCAAAGATCATAGTTCTAGTTGGTGGCAGTCAGGCCAAGGACCCAATAGATAGGCTGGGTCTTCTAGTCGATTATGTTTGTTGTTCTTTTCTGCTTTTCATGTGTTTGCTCTTTTCTTTTCTTTCACTGAACTCTGGACATGGACTAAGAATGCCATAATTTTTTAAATCTAGGCTTCCTCCAATTCTTCAACACCAATAAGAAACAGGAGCAGGACATCTTCATTTACAGAGCAACTTGATGAAGGTACACCCAATAAAGAGGTAAGTTTGGAATTTCTTTTTCAATATACCCCTTATAAGAAGCTAACTAAAATGTAATACTGTTGATAACAAAGTAGCAAACTATTTTGACAGGTCCATTATTTAATTCCTAGGTTTTGTTTTTATTATTAACATAAGTGCATAAGTGGTTTTTTTTTTTTTTTTGCAAATAGCAGTTATGGTTTTATAAAGTGTGTTTTTGTTGAGAACCTTAATTTGAGAGGTTATACTCTATTTAATATTTGAAGTTTTCAGAATAATTTGGTAACAATTTAAATGGTAACATAGCATCATTTTTTCAAGCTAGTGAGTGGAAACTGAGAAGTAACTTAACTGATTCCGTGTAACTAGCAGCTGGTACCACAACTCATTTTTTCCAACACCACTTTTTTCTTTCTGTGAAATGTAACACAAGTACAGAAAAGAGGGTAAAGCGTAAATGCACAATTCAGTGACTTATCATGATGTGAGTCCCCCCAGGTCAAAAAAAGGAACACTGCTAGCATTTTAGTGCTTCCTACCTGCCCCTGAAAGATTACCACTATCCTGAATTTTTGGTATTTGTTTCCTTCCTTCTCTTTATAGTTTTACCACTGAAGTATGCTTTCTAAATGTACACATTATAGTTAAACATTTGAGTTGTCTCCAATTTTTGGTTGTTGTGAATTATGCTGCAGTGAGCACTATTGTACGTTTCTTTTGGTACACATGTACCTGCATTTCTGTTGGTATGTACTTTGGCGTAGTTTTAACACTTAAGAAGAAAATGATGCTTGTTTTCCAGAGTGGTTTTGGAAATTTATATTCCCACCAGGAGTTTATGAAAGTTGCAGCTGCTCTACATCCTTGATAATCTTTTTAATTTCAGTCTTTCTGGTTGGTGTGTAGTGGCCTTTCGTTAGGGTTTTTAACTTGTATTTGATGACTAATAAGATTGAGGATTTTTCTTTTATCTGTTTATTGGTCATTTGATATCTTCTTTTGTGAAGTGCTTGTTTTAAGTCTCTTGCCCATTTTTGTATTGGATTATCTTTTTCTTATTCATTTGTAGACTTTATATATTTATTTATCTATGTATTAGTTTATGAATGACAGGGTCTTGATCTATCTCCCCGGCTAGAGTGCTATGGCATCGTCATAGCTCACAGCAACCTCAAACTCCTGGACTCGAGTGATCCTCCTGCCTTAGTCTCCCAAGTAGTTGGGACTATAGGCACACACCGCTATGCTCAGCTAATTTTTCTATTTTTTGTAAAGATGAGGACTCAGTCTTGCTCAGGCTGGTGTCAAACTCCTGGCCTTAAGTGGTCCTCCCACCTTAGCCTGCCAAAGTGCTAGGATTATAGGCGTGAGCCACTGTGCCTGGCCAGGAGTTATTTTTTATATAGAATGGATAGGAGTTCTTTATTGTATATATATCTTTCTTTTTCCTTGAACTGGCAAGTATGTAGAGCAGTGGGTATATATCTTATAAATATTTTCTTCCACCCTGTGGCTTGCCTTTCATTCTCTTGTGTCCTTTGATGAACAGAGGTTCTTAGTTTTAACATACTCTCTAATTTATTAATATTTTATTTTATGGTTATTGTTCTTTGTTTCTTATCAAAGAATTCTTTTCTTACCCTGAGAGTATTTTCCTATGTTATCTTGTTTTGCTTTTCACATTTAGATTTGTAGTCTATTCAAAAATGATTTTTCAATATGGCGTGAGATAGAGATCAATTTTCATCCCTCACAGTGTATCTATCCAGTTGTCTCATCTTTTCCACACTGTTTCACTGTACTACCTCTTTTTCAGAAACCGTGTCCATATTTAAGTGGCTTTTTTTCTGAGCTCTCTATTCTTTTCCATTGTTTTCTTTATCTTTGATTTGATACTATACTGTCTTAATGACAGTTTTATTTTAATTCTTGCTCTCAGTAGAACAGGTCCTCCCACCAGGTTCTTTTTGAATGTCTTGATTATTCTTATTCCTTTCCATATATTCCATATAAATTTTAGAATTAGATATTTAAGTTCCACAAAAACAAACTCAAAGCAAAATAAAGCACAAACAATGACAACAAAACAAACTTACAAGGATTGGAATTGCATTGAGTTTATAGGTTAGTTTGGAGAAAGTCTCAATATTACAAGTCAAATTTTATAATTTTTTTTTTTTTTTTTTTTTTGAGACAGAGACTCACTTGGTTGCATGGGCCCATGCTGTGGTGTCAGCCTAGCTCACAGCAACCTCAAACTTCTTGGCTCAAGTGATCCTCCTGCCTCAGCCTCCCAGGTAGCTGGGACTACAGGCATGTACCACCAAACCCGGCTAATTTTTCTATTTTTTTAGTAGAGACAGGGTCTCACTCTTGCTTAGGATGGTCTTGAACTCCTGAGCTCAAGCTATTCTCCCACCTTAGCCTCCCAGAGTGCTAGGATTACAGGCATGAGCCACCATGCCCTTCCTATAATATTTTTATTATTACAAATAATACTATAGTAAGCCTTGTACATTTATAATGCTATCTTACATTTATAATGCTATTCTGTAGGACAGATTTCTAGCAATGGATTGCTGGGTCATAGGGTACATGCATATTTAAGAATTTGAAAGATACTTTCTTTTTTTCTTTTTTGAGACTGAGTCCTACTCCATTGCCCAGGCTAAAGTGCCATGGTGTCAGCCTAGCTCACAGCAACCTCAAACTCCTGGGCTCAAATGATCCTCCTGCCTCAACCTCCCATGTAGCTGGGACTACAGGCATGTGCCACCATGCCCAGCTAATTTTTTCTGTTTTTAGTACAGACAGAGTCTGGCGCTTGCTCAGGCTGTTCTTGAACTCCTGAGCTCAAGCAGTCCTTCCACCTTGGCCTCCCAGAGTTTTAGGATTGCAGGTGTGAGCCACCGTGCCCAGCCAGAAAGATACTTTCAAATTGTCCTGATGAGGTTACTTTAAAACAAATTTAAAAAGACCTTTATTTAGATGTTGATAGCAAAATAAACAAAAATTTCATAGTATGGTTTTTGTATTCAAAGTTAATGGCATATATGCTCTATCCTTGGTGTGTATATTTAAATGAGCTGATAAAGTATAGTAGCATAGAATGTATAAATACTTTCCTTGAGATCTTACATTTTTTGGGAGGGTTTGTGAAGAATTGGTATTCTTTAAATGTTTGGTAAAATTTACTAATGAAACCACATGTCCTGGGCTTTTCTTTGTGGGAAGTGTTTTGATTACTAATTCAATCTCTACTTTTTATAGCTCTATTCCGATTTTCTAGCTTTATGTAATTTGTGTCTTTCTAGGAATTTGTCCATTTTATCTAAGTTATCTAATTTGTTGGCATACATATGTTAAATTAAATGAAATTTGGCCCGAGGCTGCCTCTGTACCTTGAGTCCCTACATATGGAACTGCCTAATTTAGTACATTAACAAACTCAAAGCCTAAATTAGGAATGTATTTTTTGTAACAACTCCTGAGTCTTAGCCAATCACGGCAGTGAAGCTTCTGCCAATTTCTGGCTACCAACTGATTGGCCCATACCCAAATAGGCAAACACCTTTTCTTCTAACACATAGGATAGGCTGGGTGTGGTGGCTCATGCCTGTAATCCTACCACTCTGGGAGGCTGAGGTGGGAGGATCCCTTGAGGTCAGGAGCTCAGACCAGCCAGAACAAGAGTGAGACCCCGCCTCTACTAAAAAACAAACAAACAAACAAACCCACATAGGATGGCTTTATAATCATTTTTATTTCTGCAAATTTGATAGTAATCTCCTCTCATTCCTGATTTCAGTAATGACTCTTCTATTTTTTTCTTCCATCAGTCTAGTTAAAGTTTTGCCAATTTTGTTTATTTTTTTTGGAGAACCAACTTTTGGTTTCACTTTCTTGTTGAGTATGCTGAATATTCCCAGAATTGGAGTGGCAAGCTGATTTTTGCTGACTTATTTTTCCCAAGTCTAAAGTGCCATGGACTTAGCAAAACTTTCTTGAATCTGTATTGCATCTTTTTTCCTGGTTTCCTAGGCTGATACGTGCTTTTCCCATCTTTATATATCCTTGATCTTTTCAATGGTGATTAGGGATAGGGAAAATTAGATACTTGGTCCTTTTTTGCTATCTTTTTTTTGTTTAAAGGCTTTATGTATAGTAGAAATAGGTGTATAGGCAAAATAGAGCCTTGACTTGTGGTCTGGAATTTGATCAAAATGATTTATCCACAGTCTGTACTGCATATTTTCTCATTTGCTGCTGCAGTAGACCATTTTATTATCCTGTCTTCTGTAGAGTATAATATCGCAGATACTTTTTAAGGTATACAGTGTTGCAAATAAAAATGTAGTGAGTTTAATTTAATCAAAATAGTAAGTGTTGCTGCTAACAGTTGTATTTAACACATTGTCTGCCACACTAGAAAAAAAACCTTTTTCTTGGGGCCATGGTGTTTTATTATAAAAATAAAACAAAAACTTCGAAAACAAAATGATCCTTTCTAATTTAATGAAAAACTTGTTATTTTTTATTGTTTCCTGTGTGTGAGTTATACACAACTTGAAAAATAGTTCACGTGGCTCCCAAGGTAAAGAGACGTGTGAGTTACATATCCTTCATGAGGCCCGAGGCTCAAAACTAGCGTGAGTTAAATATAACTCATACGGCAGTTAATGTGTTACTACTGTCTGGGAAGATAGAAACAGCCTCCTATCTTGGAGGCAAAAGGTTTTATACCCTTGTTAAGGTCTTAAACTTCTTAGGTCCTTCCCCTCAGCATTATATATGAGAGATGACAATCAAGCTTTTGTTACCTATGAGTAAAAAGAAATCTAAAAATTACTGAAAATAAGTGATAATACTTTCTCAAGGAATTTCAAAGAAGCCGTTTCACTGGGGAAAGGACTGCTGGTTATTAGAAATAATCAGTTACAATGGCATGTGCTAAATCCTCACCTAGAGGGCTCTGGTCCAGTCATGCTGTGAGTTTACCATTAAGGCATCTTTATTATTTCAAAAACACACAAGTAGATGAAGCTTAAAAAAAAGAATTGAGAGTTGTATCTGGGTTCACAAACAAGGTTAACATCTCCCTGGGCTGAGAGGGACTGAAGTTCTGGTTCTGGAGGGCTCAAGATTGGGACAAAGGCAGCCCTTTTCAGCTGGGGTTCTGTGAGAGAATTAAGCCCCATGGGAAAGGATTTGAATAACTGTTTTCTTAATTCTTTTAAGGATTGTATGAAACTAGTACCATGCTAAGTACACAGATACATTAATTCTTTATATATAGTGGATGCCTTAGGGCTGGAAGTATTCTGTGTGAGGGAGTTAGATTTTGTGCTACAAGCTGAGAGCTAATGTGGGATTCCTAGTGCTGGTGAAAGGAGGTTGAGAAAAGCTGTTGCTAACTGCTGCCCAGAGCTCTCTGTGGCCCATTATGGGAAACTTGCTGTCCTTAGGAGGCCTTATGACCAAGAACTGAATCAAACCTCACAATGGCTTAATGACTGAGTTTGTGATAACCCTGGTCTTGCCATAGAGTAGGAAACCCAAACTGGGGTCCTAGGAGTCAGATTGGCTGGAAAGAAGGGATTAGCACAGGAGTAGGGAGAAAGATAATACTTTTTTCAAAATGAACCTGTAAATGCAAATTTGGAAACAAATACTAAGAGGGCAACCAGTAAAATAGGAATTAGGATATAAATTTATTACAGATGAAATTAAAATAGGAGAGCAGTCTGGAACAGATTTTTTTTAGAGACAGGATCACACTCTGTTGCCTATGCTAGAGTACAATAGCACAGTCAAAGCTTACTATAGCCTTGAACTTATGGGCTCAAGTGATCCTCCTGCCTCAGTCTCCCAAGTAGCTGAGACTACAGGTATACACTGCCATGCCCAGCTAATTTTTCTTATTTCCCACTATGTTGCCCAGGCCGGTCTTGAACTCCTGGACTCAAGTGATTCTCCCACCTCGGCCTCCTAAAGTGCTGAGATTACATGTGTGAGTTACTGGCCTGGAAAAGACTTTAAAACAACTTTCTTCAGTAAGACAAATGAAGTAATAATTCTTTCAAGAGAGCAGAAAATTATGGAGGAAAAACAAGCTAAAACAAAACTAGACTAGGTAGATACGAAAAAGAACTAATTAGAAATCCTAGAAATCTTACCTGAGTCTGCTTAAGAAAAAAAAAAAAAGAAATCCTGGAAATGAAAAAAAAATATTGATATAAACATGTAAATCACAATAAAACTCTGACTGCTTCCAGTTAAAGAGAAAACTAGGGAATTGAAAAAGAATACTAAGTAATCCCACCAAAAGCACAGAGACCCAGAGATTAAGGAAAACATAGGCTGGACATGGTGGCTTATGCCTGTAATCCTAGCACCATGAGAAGCTGAGCGGGGAGGATCACTTGAGGCCAGGAGTTTGAGACCAGCATGAGCAAGAGCAAGACCCTGTCTCTACAAAAGAAAAATTAGCCAGGTGTGGTGGTGTGTGCCTGTAGTCCTAGCACTTGGGAGGCAGAGACAGGAGGACAGCTTGAGCCCAGGAGTTTGAGGTTTCAGTGAGCTATGATGAACCACTACACTCCAGCCTGGGCGACAGAATGAGACCTTGTCTTAAAAAAATATGTATATTATATATATAAAATACATGTAGAGTCATGGGCTGCATATTGAAGTTTTGGTCAGCAATGAACTGCATACATACCAGTGGTCCCATAAAATTATAATGGAGCTGAAAAATTCCTATTGCTTTGTAATGTTGTAGCACAATGCACTACTCAGGTGTTTGTGGTGATGCTGGTGTAAACAAACCTACTGTGCTGCTAGTGGTATAAAAGTGTACACTAATGTCCGAGGCCTTCATCTTCCCTCACCACTCACTAATCCAGAGCAACTTCCAGTCCTCCAAGTGTCCTATACAGATGTACCATTTTTTGTCTTTTATACTGTATTTTTACTGTATCTTTTCTATGTTTAGATATGTTTAGATAAATATTTATCATTGTGCTACAATTGCCTACAATATTCAGTACAGTAACATGCTGTATAGGTTTGTAACGTAGGAGCAATAGGCCATACCATATAGCCTAGGTAGTAGTATCCAGATTTGTGTAAGTACGCTCTGTGATGTTCACAGAACAATGAAATCATTTCTTAGAATGTATCCTCATTGTTAAGTGATGCATGACTGTATATATAAATATTAATATATATGTGTGTATGTACACATATATATGAGAGTAAGAGACATGGAGGATAGATTGAAAGCCTTCAACTCAAAACTGCTAGGAGTTGCTGACAGTCTTCATGGATTGAACTAGACACATACAACTTCAGTCAGTGTTAGTTCAACTGATGGCTTTAGTGGGGACCACGCAAAAGAGAAGAGTTAAGTCCTTAGCAGATTTGGATTAGAAATTGAAGAGTTTGAGAGAGATTGATTTGAGATAAAATCTCAGTGACAATATTTGAGAACCAGTGCTTGTGAGACTTTTACAGGCATAAGAAGCAAATAACAAGGATAACAATGGGGACAAAGACTTCTTAGGCTTTGAGGTGACTATCAAGAGACAGTAATTTTGATACACTTTGCTTTTGCTGGGGTTAGGGGCTGTAGTGCAAATTTTGGTTTGACAGCATCTTTTGAAATGGTGGTCATTTTTCTATACTGGGCATCAGCTTTTGTGGTTTTCTTTTAAAATTTCAAATATGCTCCTGTGTGACCAGGCATGGTGGCTCATACCTGTAATTCTAGCACTTTGGGACGCTGAGGTGGGAGAATCCTTTGAGGCCAGAAGTTCAAGACCAAAGACACTCCTGTGAAATTTTGAATTATTTACTAGTGTGAACAAGAGTGACTTCATTTCAAAAATTAACTTTGGAAACCTAGGAGGAATGAATTTTTATAGGCTTTTACTTAAAATTAACATCCATTCAAGGGATGATCTTTCTGAGTTCCTGGGAGAGTAAGATTTTCAGCAAGAGTAGAAACTTGGATGGCATGATTCCCTAGAGCCAAACAGGCATTTAGCATATTTTATGTTAGGCAGGGATCAAATCTGTGGGTGGCAGATACAGGCCAGAAGGGCAGTTCCTAGGGGTGGAGAAGCCGGGGACCAATCAGGGGAAGGGCTGCAGGAAAACACAGCACCCAACGGTCACATATATCAACCATCTGGTAACATCCCACACTTCCCATAAGCCCTCCCCTGGACCAGGCCAATAAAAGGAAACCACCTGGGAATCCTTAACATCTTTCTTCACCGGTGGAGACTGACCTGTTTCTCTCTCTGGAATGTATTTTCACTTTGTATGGCTTTCTTCCTTTTTCTTTCTTTTCTGCAATGAAAGCTGTTTGTGTGGAATTGCTTCCTGTCTGTGTTCACTCCATCACACCAGCCTCACTTGCGATTCTTCCAAGCAAGGAGCCGAAGAACCAGGACAACATTTCTCTTTCAAAAACCAACCCTGACATTTTAGTGTACTACTAAAATTTAGAATTTAGTATAAAGTCAATTCTTGAATCCTATCCAAGGAGTACCAGTTATTAATATAACAGAAAAGACTAAAAAATATTTTTCCTACCCATAGTTTTAATGGTCTCTAATGTCAGACCAGAAAAAGAGTTAGTGAAGGCTCTAGTTAGTATCCATAACCCTATAGTACTGAGATGAAAAGTGTATGTTCTTCAGCTTTTGCAGACATTTTCAGATATTAGTTCTTTGTTATATTACGTATTACTCAATATATATTATTTGTTTGTTTTTTTGAAATGGGGTCTTGCGGTGTTGCCCAGGCTTGTCTTGAAACCTGGGCTCAAGTAATCCTCTTGTCTCAGCCTCTTCACATAATATATTATATAACTCTATATTACATAATATGTTAACTGCTAAGTTAATGTTGCAAAGATTCATTTTTACAAGTTTTTATTTTGAAATAATTACAGATTCATAGGAAGTTCTAAAAATTTTTGAGGAGGAGGCCCTGTATACTTTCACCCATTTCCCCCCTGTAGTAACATCTTGTAAAATTATAGTTCACTATCCATACGAGGAAATTGACATTGTAAACTGTGACATCCACAGAGCTTGGACACATTTTAGTAGTTTTACATGCGCTCATCCTGTTTGTATGTGTGTGTGTGTGGTTCTAGGCAGTTTTGTCACATGTATGGATTTGTGTAACTTCTCCCATCAAAAAATTTATTTTAATTATAATTTCTTGTACATCTAATTCATGATTGTGTTAGTATTTTGGTCTTTAGTATACAGTTTCTGAAAGAAAAGTAAAGCACAGAAGAGAATATATACCAAAAGGACTAGTGTAATAGAATTTATCTTTAAAACTTACCATAAATTTCTGTTTCAAAAGTTATTTCTGTACATATTTTGGAGAAAAATAATGTATATAAGTACAAATAAATGATTATTTAAAGCTTTTTGTGTTCTTTCATCCCTATACATTTTCATGCGATCTTTTCGAATATATAAAAATGAATGGCTCAATATTTATGAATGTATACTAAGGCTTTGTGTTTTTTTAATCCACTTTACTGAGGTGCGATTGACATGTAAAAAGCTGTACATATTTCAAGTATACAATTTCATGAGTTTGAGGAGAAGTATGTATCTGTGAAACCATCACCACCGTCAAGGACCTAGACATATCTGTTTCCTCCCATACCCACTATTATTATTATTTTCATCCTTATTATTATTGGTAAGAACATTTAACATAAGGTCTACCCTCCTAGAAAATTTTAAGTGTATAATACAGTATTGTTAGTTGTAGGCACTATGCTATATAGAAGATCTCTGGAATTTATTTGTCTTGCATATCTGAAAGTTTTTACCCTCATATATTGTTTTTTATTGGTATGAATTTTTATGCCAAATTGCCAGACATGCTGTGTGCCATGGTTTCTGTTGCATATATCATTTGTATGCCAGTAAGCAAGTTGTTTATAAGTTGGGCTTTGATATCCCAAACTTATCAACTCACCTCCATTCCTGACCTTTCTCTGTAGCTTATTATTTCTGTGGGTGGGATGGTGGTGGTGATGGTCATTATAGTGTTATGCATGCTGTGTGGTGAAAACACTTTACAACATGCCGTTATGATTTGTTTTTTCATCATTTGTTTTATTTTTATACCTCTGCTTATTACACTGAATGAGACAGCTACTAGCCGGGATGATAGCAGAGCCTGCTTTTCTCTCTGAGTATACTATCTTTGCTTTGGATTCCTCCATACAGCCTAAAACACAGAGTGACAGTGTGGTGAGTCCTTCCACCGCTTTCCACATTCCCTTTGTGGGGAAGCAAAGTAATTTGACAATTGTAGACGCAAATCTCATGTTGCTCATCACTTACCATCTTTTAAAGCGTCTTCAGTGTCTTGTTGCTAACCTTGCTCTAAAATATCAGAGTAAATTGCTGAATTCTGATGGCTGGTGTGCTTCCTCGTGGCTTTTTAACAGCAACAAAATAACACTGTTTTCACTAATGTATACAGTGAAGGCTACCTTCACTTAGTCTAAACTCTTAAGTTTTCTCCCTAGGGAATGTTTGCTTGTTAACTAAAAAAAAAGGTACGCAATGCTAGAAATCTCTGTTCTACTATTAGTAGGAGGCCAAGAATATTTTGAGATGTGGCTCATATTTTTCAGGGGGAAAATTTATTGTTATATAAATCCATAATTAAACAACATTGAAAAGGTAGATGGATTCTACTGTAACAAATAATTGCGTCTTATTCTGCAGTTATCAGTTTTTTGTGTTAAACATCTGAAAGGAAATAATTGTCTCATTTGTTTTCAACTGATTGAATTCACAGTTTTGAGTTTTGTATATAAATTCATTTTGGGAAAGTGGACATTTTCCTATTTAAAGTATCTGGTAAGTTCATAATTTAGCAAATTAAAATTTAGAGATGTTTGCCAAGGAAGGCTAGCTTTTGGTGTTAGATTGGACACTGACTGAACTGGGATTGAGGTTTTTCTAAACTATAAGAATTGATTTGACCTATTAGGTAGCTGGTGATGAAAGAATATTTCTTAAACCATGTAGGCAGTAAAGACTTGGTATGTGTATGGCCAGTAGCAATCTTTTTTTTTTTTTTTTTTAACCCTGCCAGTAGCAATCTTAAATTACATTCTAAACTTGGTTTCAGGAAAGAAAGCAGCTAGGGTGAAAATGAGATTTCTAGTGATGCCTCAGCTTTATGGTTCATGTAGTAGTAATAGAAAATGTTTTTTTAAAAAAGAAAAACTTCTCCTAGTCCCACTTCTTTAAGTACGTAAAAGTCGTTTGTATTGAGTATCTATTTTGTTGTAGAAAATGCTATTAGCATACAAGCTGAGGTTTTAGAACTATTCAAAAATAATTTAAGAAGAGTAAAAGTCTTCTTATTTAAATTTTGATTTTTTTTGATAAAAGCTATTTCTCCTCATTGAACAAAGGGAAACCTATATCAGAATAAAAAATTAGTGAGCGTTTCATTCCGTTATGAGTTCACCCGGTGCTGACTTTTCCTTCATTCAGTTTTTAAAAAAATGCATCTCTTTACCCCAGTTCTAAAAATTGCCTTCTCCTTAGTGCTCAGCAGTCAGTAAAATTGTAGTTGAAAGATCGAAACAAAAATGTAATTAAGGACAAATCTGGCAGGGAACTTGTGTGTGCTTTTAAGTTAAATATACTTTAAAAAGGTTTTCTGTTTGTCTAAGAATTTCTGCCAATAGAAAGTGTTGGTGATTTTTGAGTATTGACAGGTATTGAGCTAGTTCTTCAGGCTTGTCTCTGAGAGAAGGCCTTCAGAGGCTTATTCTGAGGGAAATGACTGCACAAGGACTTTTGAACTGTTTGAAATGGCAGAGAACAGAAAGGTAGAAGTTAATTCATATAGGCAAAATCTTAGGTTCTGGGGACCAAGATGAAAATGCAAGGTCCTGTCCTCTGAGAGTTTGTAGTTTAATATACAGACAAAGATGTCAACATACAATTAGAGTACAAAGGAATTAAGGTTTCATAGAAGAAAATGAAAGCATAGGGAATGTGCTAGCCCCCCAGGCAAGTCACTTTTGAAAGTTGAAAGTTGAACAAGAGTTTGGTTGGCAGAAATGGAGACGGCATTACGGATTGTAACAAAATCTCTAATTTTGCACCTAGAGATTCCTAATTTAAATTTACAGGGTAGATTGGGACAATACTTTCCTTAGTTGTCCAGAATTTATTTAGATATATGATATAATACATAAACTGAAATATATATGTGGGAGTGGAGGTGTTTAAGTGTTGTTCTGTGTGTGTTTGATAGGGTACCATTTCAAACACTCAGAGCAGCTTTTTTGTATGTACTGCAGCCATGTGTCAAGTCATTTACGTAGTAATAGAATATGGACTTTCTTGTCACTCTTCCTCTTAACCTGAATATTTTATGGAGCTATTTTCTTTCTCCATAATTTGTCTATTACTTTTCAATATACTGACTGGCCAGAGAAGTGTTGATTTCTGTAGAGTATATTTTGTATTTTATAGTGTGAAGTGTAGTATATTCATAGAGCTAGAAAGCATTCATCGTGATGTTACACAGATATATGCCATGTGTATAATTTGAAATGGCGGAGAACAGGAAGGTAAAAGTTAATTCCTGTGTTCTCCCAATCTTTCTTCCCTATATAACTTTAAGGAGATATCTGAGACTGAAAAAATTTGATAACTTTATTTTAGAGGGAGGAAAAGTTACTTAAAATTTATTTGTTTATTTATTTATCGATTGATTGAAGACATGGAGTCTCACTCTTGCTCAGGATGCTCTCAAACTCCTGACCTAAAGCAATCCTCCTGCCTTGGCCTCCCAGAGTGCTAGGATTACAGATGTGAACCACTGTGTCCAGCCAACATTTATTTTTATTAGAGAAAAGTTCAAACATATTACAAAAGTGGAAATAGTTGCAGTAGTGGTATAAGAATCCCCTCCCCACCAATATCCATTACCCAATGTCAACAATTAATAACTCATGGTCGTCTTGTTTTATTTATTACCACCCTTCCCCCACATTTCCCTAACCACACCACTGCTACCCTCCCTATACACGCCCCGCCCTCCCCCATTAGATATTTGAAGCAAATTTCAGAAATTCTATTCCATCCGTAAACATTTTGGTATATGTCTCTAAAAGATAAAGACTAAAAATATATAACCACAGTACATTTATCACACCTAAAAATTAATAATCTCTTCCTATCAAATACCTAATCAATGTTGAAAAATTTGAGAACACATTTGCAAAGCTGAGTTCCTTCTCCACTTTTATTTAAGAATTAGTGGCTCAGCCAGGCGCAGTGGCTCACACCTGTGATTCTAGCACTCTGGGAGGCTGAGGCAGGTGGATCACTTGGGCCAGAAAATTGAAACCAGTCTGAGCAAGAGCAATGCTCATCTCTACTAAAAATAGAAAAAATTAGCTGGCCATGGTGGTGTGTGCGTGTAGTCCCAGCTACTTGGGAGGCTGAGGCAGGAGGATCACTTGAGCCCAGGAGTTTGAGGTTGCAGTGAGCTGTGATCACACTACTGTACTCTAGCCAGGGCAACAGAGCAAGATGCCATCTAAAAAAAAAAAAAAGTTAGTTAGGTCAGATATTTGACCTTTTCTTGGTCAGCTCTGTAGAAGTGAGGAGAAATGCACTATTTAACTACCAAGTTACTAAAACATAGTGACTAGTATTTGGTGGAATGCTTTTGTTTAAAACATGGAAGTTATTTTATCATGAGCTATTTCTGTAACTCTAACTTCAGTTAGACATTTAGTATATCATAAATGCAATATAGAATTTTGAATCTCAAAGAATCTCATTCATTATCCTGAAATCTATGCCAGGATGATGTAATCAGTAGAATGTTGCTTAACTTGGAGCTTTTGCCCTATCAATAGAACGAAACAAAAATCTTTCGCATGTGGAAGAAGAGATTTTTAATTATAAGTTTTTATGAAAATTATCACAACAATTTCATTTAGATTGCTGGCTTCAAATGAATGAGACATTTCCATTTCTTCTTATCAAGATAGTTTTCAGAGCTTAGCCCAAATAATTTTAATTTGAATATTATTTTATTCTAGGGAAAAATTGACATTATTTCTTTTTCTGGATAGTTTTCTTATTTGAATGAGATTTGCTAATTGAATCCCTGATGTTAATTTTTATCGTGGGGGGAAAAATATCTAGGGACATAACGGGAAGAGGTATGTGATTAGCTTGAAATAGATTGTGCTACATACTAATATCTGCTATTTAGTTGTATATATTACCACAAAATGATTTTTCTGAAATACTTACCATACTACAGCAGTTTTGCCTTGCATGAAAACATTCTAATAAACAGACAATTACTAATTTTGTTTAGTAGATAAATGTATATAATAGGTCTTAGTACTTTGAGTTTGTTTTTAACAGTTTTAAAGCTTTAGTTTTTTGTTCCTTTTCTTTACGATATATTTTTCTTTTTCTTAGAATGCATCTACCCAGGCTACAAAATCTCCTGACAGTGTTAATGGAAGTGAACCAACTACTCCTCAGGTCTGTTACTAATATTTTAAAAATTAAGTCATTTCAGAATGTTGGTCAGTCTATATTATTAGCATTTGACTTTACATTGAAACAATAATAGCTAAACATTTGATACAACATGTATGATAAATACAGGTTTGTTCATGGTTTCTTGGAAAAAATTTTAAATGAAAGCAAGATTTTATTATTTTTCATTTAATACATTTCTGACAGTGAAGTGAAAATATTTTGAAAAAATGAAATCTGACTTTATAGTTGTAAAAGATTATGGAGGTAGCCATATTGAGAAACATGTTTTGAGTTATGTAATCTTGGAAGGGTAATATGAGGGAGTGGGATTTCTTTTAAAGTTTGCAGAATATTCTGCTACTAGAGAATTGAGAATTTTTTTTTTTTTTTTGAGACAGGGTCTTGCTCTGTAGGCTGGGCTAGAGTGCAGTGATGTGATCATAGCTCACTGCAACCTCAAACACCTGGGCTCAAGCAATCCTCCTGCCTCAGCCTTCCAAGTAGCTAGAACTACAGGTGTGCACCACCACGCCCAGCTAATTTTTCTATTTTTTGTAGAAACAGGATCTCACTCTTGCTCAGGCTGGTCTTGAACTCCTGTTCTCAAGTGATCCTCCCACCTTGGCCTCCCAAAGTGCTAGGATTACAGGTGTGAGCCACCAGGCCTGGCCAGAATATCTTTGATTTAAAAAAGTTATTTGGAGGCTGGGACTTGAGTGACATTCTTTTGAACCCTTCCAAAAAAGAAAGAACAAAATCATAATGGTATCAGTGTCTGAGATGAACATCTGTTTACTTTGCTTTTAGTAATGAGTCTTATCATAATCATAACTGTTCTCAGTATTCTCCGTTGTAGAGCAGTAATGTTTCTAATTCTGTGAATTAGACGATTCGTAAGCTAAATGATTTGCAAACTAAATTACATAACATCCTGAAACATTGTCTAGCAAATGTGTAAATTACAACTCTCAAACTCCGTGGATGAGTGACCTGCGAGCTTAGATCCTCATATCTTTCAGTGGGGCCAGTTAGGTTCTAGAGACAACCAGAGTCCCTGGGCTTGTTCTTTGGCCTTAGTAAATCCTATGACCTCTACAAATACATCGTTTTTCTATAAGTGCCTTGAGGTAGGGGTAAAATATTGAGAGGCACCAATCTAAACAGTACTATACTGCTGCAGTCCTCGACCTCTGGGCCGAGGACTGGTACTGGTCTGTGGCCTGTTAGAAACCAGGCTGCACAGCAGGAAGTGAGCGGTGGGCAAGCAAGCAAGCGAAGCTTCATCTATATTTACAGCTGCTCCCCATTGCTTGTATCACCACCTGAGCTCTGCCTCCTGCAAAATGAGGTATTAGGTTCTGCATTATGGTGAGTTATATAATTATGTTGTTATATATTACTATGTAATAATAATAGAAATAAAGTGCACAATAAATGTAATGCCCCCAAATCATCCCCAAACCATCCCCACCCTCCAATCCGTGGAAAAATTATCTTCCTTGAAACTTGTCCCTGGTGCCAAAAAGGTTAGGAACTGTTGCTATACTGAATGTATCCAGTGATCTTTAAAGAATAGTATTAAAGAATATTATTTAAAGTGCTTATTTTCTTCTCTTATAGTATAGTCCAAAAAGACTAAATATAGTATGAATACAAGAACTAGAATGAATGATAATCAGCTTTATAACAAATTCAGGAGAGTTTTAATTAAGGTGAAGAATGAATGTGGGTGATATTCAGGAAGTAAGCTCACTAACGCTTAAAAACAATTACAAATATTTTCTTAAAAAATAATAAAGAATAGCATTTAATGAGTGTTTACTGTGCGTTAGGCATTATGTTAAGTATTTTACATATATGATATCATTAATTTTTATAACAAGGAGATATCTTTACTCAGAGTTTACTTTTATTTTAAACAGCTTTCTGACAAGTTGGTTGTTGGGTTTAGCAAATTATGAACAACGTATATACATGAAGTGGGTAGAATGCTTACTGTGGTTGAGCATATTGATAGCAGCAGGAAATCATAGTTGACAACAGGGTAAAAGACATGGCAAAAAGCAAGCCCTAGAGTTCATAAAACATAGCAGCTTGTGGACCCTCTTATTACTGGGGCAAAATATCCATACAGATTGAACATCCCTAATTTGAAAATCTGAAATGCTCCAAACTCTGAAACTTTTTGAGTGCCGACATGATGCCACAAGTAGAAAATTCCACATGTGACCTTATGTGATGTGTCTCAGTCCAAACGTACAGTTCATTCAGCAGGTATAATGTACAGTTTCATTAGCATCCCCAAGGGAAAAAAGACTCTCCCAGTACCCTTTGACTACAGTATTACCTTTTTCATTAACACCCAGATTCCCCCACACAAACAGACCCACAAAGGGTGATAAAATTGAGTGTGTGCAGGCTGGATGTGTCAGTGGTAAGTTCCCCATATCCCACATGGGGCTAAGATCTATGTGCATTACTCACTGTTTTTTTGCTTATTCTCTGCTCTGTGGTGTAAAGACACTGTTGAAAATGTCAAAAAAGCCTGCAGATACCTCTATGGGTAGCAGTGATAAGAAAACAAGGAAGCATTTATGTTTTTCTATAGCACAGAAAATCAAACTGTTGGGGAAACTGGACAGCAGTGTCAGTGTGAAACATTTTACTGAAGAGTATGGTGTTAGAGTGACCACCATATATGACCTGAATAAACAGAAGGATAAACTGTTGAAGTTCTATGCTGAAAATGATAAACAGAAGTTAATTAGAATTGGAAAATACCGTATAAATCTAAAAATGAGGATCTCAATCATGTATTGAAATTTAGATCTGTCCGTGTTGCAGTGAACACAGGCCACTTAAATATGGCATGAGATAAGCAAAGATCTATCATGGTGAACTGAAAATTGAAGGGAACTTTGAGTGTTCAACAGGCTGGTTGCAGAAATTAAAGAAAGAGGTGGCATTAAATTTTTAAAGATTTGTAGTGATAAAGCATCTGCTAATGATGAAAAACACTGGAGTTCATTGACAAGTTTGCCAAGGTCATTGATAGTTTGTAATACTAATCAAACATCACTTTTGTGGCCTTATTACTCTAGAGAAACACTGATTACAGCTGATGAGACAGCCCCTCCAGGAATTTAGGATGCCAAGGACAGAATAACTATGCTGGGATGTGCTAATGCAGCAGTTACACATAAGTGAAAATTTGCTGCGATAGGCAAAAGCTTGCATTTTCGCAGTTTTCAAGGAGTGAATTTCTTACTAGTCCATTATTATGCTAACAAAATGCATGAATCACTAGGAACATCTTTTCTGATATGTTTCACAAACATTTTGTACCGTTGGTTCATGCTCACTGCAAGGAAGCTGGACCGGATGACAACTGCAGAATTTTGTTATGCCTTGACAACTGTCCTGCTCATGCCTCAGCTGAAATTCTCATCAAAAATAATGTTTGTGCATGTGTTTTCCTCCAAGTGAGACTTCCTTAATTCAGTCATGTGACCAGGGTATCCTTAGATCAATGAAGAGTAAATATAAAAACTTTCTTGAATACCATGCTAGTAGCAGTGAACAGAGGTGTGGGTGAGAAAGGGTTTCGAAGGGAGTTTAGCGTGAAGGATGCTATTGCCAATATTTGGAACACAGTGACTAAAGACACAGTTGTGCATGCCTGGCACAACCTCTGACATGAGATGGTTTAATGATGATAATGAATGAGACAGTGATTAATGATTCCATATGGCAAGTGAGAAAAAAATGATGTCTGACCTTACATTTGTTTAAAAAAAAAAATACCCTCAAGAGTCCCTCAGTAGGCTGGAAGAAGTGGATATTGAAGAAGTTTTTAACATCGATAATGAGGCTCCAGTTGTTCATTCACTGACTGACATTGAAGTAGCTGAAATGGTTCTGAATCAAGGTCATCATGATAATAGTGACAATGAGGATGACGTTGTTATCACTGCAGAAAAGTGCCTATAGACGACATGGTGAAAATGTGTGATAGACTTATTGAAGGACTAGAAAAAAAAAAAAGAAAGAAAAACCACTCAAAATCCTATCACTCAGAACAACTGTTAATTTTTGGTGTCTGTCTTTCACAACTTGGTTCTAAGGGTGTACGTATAAATATATATTGAAAAGTATGTATAATTACCTTAAGTCAAAATGAGTTTACAGTATACATATTGTTTTATAACTTGATTATTTTCCCCATTTAATTGTATGTCTTGAACTTCTTTTCATGTACTATAATTTATATAATGTGTCCTCTAGTGGTGAACATTTGGGTTGTTTCCTGTTTTAACTATTATAAACAACCTGTGATAAATCTGTGTGCGTAGAAGGGCATGGGGCATGTTATTCCCTCTTACTTGCTCCCACCTTGCCCAGTACTATTATTAAATCTCTAAAATTCACGAATAAAACATCTCTGTTTTGATTTTTTAAACTGTATACTAAAGAGAATCTTTTTGTTTTCTTGTAAGTTTTGCCTACGCATGACCTCAGTCTCCCCTGAGCTTTTCACTCTTGGCATCTTTGAGATCTTATAGGTGACCCTGTTGCACTAATGAGAATGAGTTTCTAGGAAACACCTGTTAAACACTGAGTGCTGTAACCTGAGCAAAATAACAGTACTTACAACAGTCGAATTATGTTGTATTTTTTAATTGTTATTATGCAAATTAATGTGTTGTTATTCAAATTGATTAAGAGAACAGCTCTTGCTTATCACTGTTTCTAGCATCTGTGCAGAGGGATTCTACCTCAGACCTTTCAACTCTCCTCCAAGATGTGTTAATGCTTATTTTTATTCCCAGTAGACAGAATAGTAAGTAGAACAGAATTGGATGTTGCTAGTCAACTCTGCTACATATTCCCTTATAAAACAAAGTGGGCTCGTTATATATTGCCTCCTTCCTGCCCCCATTCCTCTTTTTTTTTTTTTTTTTGAGAAGAATGATTAGAAATCATCACCTACATAAAGACTCTCCAGATACAGGCCACTTGAGTTTAGCCATGCACGTCACACTTCACAGTAGGCTCTGGGTATAGACTGGTGATACAGATGGTGCACACAGTTGGTCCCTGCCTTCATGGGTCTTACAGTTGAGTGGATGAATCCCCACAACACATCCATGAGGTCAGCTGGGAAAGTATGACTTCCTTCTTTTTTACAGATGTGCAAACTGAAGGAAAGTGACTTAGTGAAGATCATTTTACCTCTAGCTGACAGACCTGGGACTTACACGCCAGTCCTCTGACTCCGGTGCTTTTTCAGAAATAACCAGTTGTCTTTTGTTTTTCAGAAAACGATATATTATGTAAAATGTCAGGAATATAAATTGAATCTGTTAGAGCTTTTAATAGGTTATTGCCGGTGAAAGGGGATAATGGAAGTCTAAATGTGTGTTTTTAACCCCGTATTCTGTTCGGTTTTGGTTGCAGTCAGGTGACACACAGTCTTTTGCTCAGAAGATCCAGCTCCGGGTGCCTTCCATGGAGTCTTTGTTTCTAAGTCCAATAAAGGAATCTCTATTCCGATCTTCTTCTAAAGAGTCTTTGGTACGAACGTCTTCCAGAGAGTCCCTGAATCGACTTGACCTAGACTTTTCTGCTGCCACCTTTGATCCACCCTCTGATATGGATAGCGAGGCCGAAGACTCCCAAGGGAATTCAGACAGTCTCAGTAAAGAACAGTTGATTCACCGGTTGCAAAGAATGGAACGAAGCTTAAGTAGCTACAGAAGAAAATATTCAGAGGTAGGAGCATGACCTTTTTGCCTTTACAAAAGTTTCTTCCCTTGTTTTCTCATTCATGTTACTGTATTGCTTTTACTCCTGTGGTTGGCTAGTGTTGATTCCCTAGATACCCTGGTTACTAATGGTAGGTAGTCTGTGAAAATATTTAGACGTTCAGTGGTACAGAGGCCTTTGCCAAGACTCTTGGTAAAATTCTGGAGGAGATTGTTGTCTGTAGTATTTCGGTTCTCACATTCTGGGGCGGTCTCCTCTCCTAGCCTCTCTCTCCAAGGTCACTTAGACACCCAGTGCAGAATTCATCCTCTTTCCTCCTCACGTCCCCTCCCTTATTCATCTCTAAGTAATGTGCCTCTTCTGCCAACCAGATTCCCGTTATTACTGACTCCAATTATGTTTTAGGTAGCCTGATTATCTGATAGATTTGGTTTATTCTCATTGTACCTACATTTAAACTTTTTGCCTCGAATGAATCTTTTAATTGCTAAACACCTTGAGAATGAATGCTCCCTGTTTGGTCTAAGGGAGGAAGGAAGTAGTGCTGCCGTAGTGTTTATTTATCTTAAACAATGTGTAATGTTTTGTTATCTTAAGGTTTGTAAATCAGCATTATAGTTAATTAATGAATAATGAAGTTCAGAGTTGGTATATAAATTTAGCCATAGGAATAGTTTTACCCTATGGCCAAAAACAAAACAAAACAAAACCCTAGATGAAATACACAAAAAATCTTTTTAAAACTATAAAGTGCTGACAAAATAAGAAGAAATTATCAGGCTAAAATCTACAGGCTGGCTGGAACCCAGAGATATAAACAGGGCTTTAAAACCATTTATCTCATGAGGCACTTGTAGAATCTGGCAACTTTTTCCTTTTAAAATTTTTGCTTTTTCTGGCAATAGACTCTTAACACCTAATTTTGTAAACTTAGCAACATCTCTTTAAGTGTAGTACCTGCAGGACACATTAACAGTACCTAACGGGTCTAATTTAAGTCAATGGGTTTTGTTCCAATTTATACAGTCATTGATACCAATTTAGACTAAAAAGTGAATTAAAGCAGAATTCTATATCCATTCTTAACTACATTATAAATAAATATTAAATGTCATTAAAAAAACAAAAAAAATAAAATTTTTGCTTTTATATTTTATTTTTACCAAAGTTAATAATGGTCTGGAATCTTTTTGTTTGTTTATATTATTTCACTGATTAGGCATGGCTTTTAAATTTGATACTGGGGCAGCAGTATAACTGGTATTTAAGTATGCCAGACACGGTGTATTTTATATGTATAATGTCATTTAATTTTGTATCATCCTTGTGAGGTAGATATTAATTAGCTCTATTATGTAGAAAAGGGATTGGAGAGTCCTAGTAACTTGCTTAAGTTGCATGTTAACTTGCTTAAGGTCACACAGGCAGCAATTGGCAGGGTCTGGATTTGATTCTAGGTCCTTCTGGTGGTTTCCACCATTCCTTGCTACCTGAGATAGAGTCAAGAGGCTTATCTGGATGAAAAGAGCCCACAGCCTTGGACTCTGCCTCTCCACTGTGGGTACCTAGGATAAAATAGTGCTGTGACACCTGATTCTTCAGTTATGCTTCCACCCCACCATTTCGGATACTATTTTCCTATTTGATCTTAAGGTAATAAGGGGAGGATCCTGGTCTTAGGCAGAGTTTTTTTGTTCGTTTGTTTTTGTTTTTTGAGACAGGTCTCTTTCACTCAGGCTGGAGTACAGTGGCATGATGATAGCTCACTGCAGCCTTGAATTCCTGGATTCAAGGGGTCTTCTCTCCTTAGCCTCCCCAGTAGCTAGGACTACAGGCATGTGCCACTATGCTTGGCTAACTTTTCTTATTTTTTTGTAGAGACAGGGTCTTGCTATGTTGCCCAGACTGGTCTCAAACTCCTGGCCTTAAGTCATCCTCCTTCCCCAGCCTCCCAAAGTGCTGGGATTACAGGCGAGAGCCACTGTGCTTGGCCAGAATTTTGTTTTTTGTATTCTTACCTCTGTTGCTAGACTCACCTTCCATTGCTGCCTGCCTCTTGACTCAAGACATCAGTAGTGGCATTTGGGGGCACACAGCAGCCTTCCAAGGTAAATGGCAATGCTCAGAATAAAGGGGTACTTCCTTTTAAAGCTGTGATCTGTCTCTAGAGCAGCACTAGCACTTCTAAAGTAGGGTCCAAATAATTCATTGAAGCCATGTACTTAACCTTCAGATGAGTAATGTTATATATTAAAATAATTTACAGGTTTAAAAGGATTCGTTAATCCATAATTTCATCCAGTTTTGCTAGAATGTTTAAATATCCTATTTAGGTTAAATGGTTAAATATCTCTTTAGGAATTAAATTACCAGTTTTCATCTTTTGGTTATGAGTTTTTCCTCCGTTTTTGCAGAGCCATAGTCACAGATCCTATGGCCAGAAGGAACTTTCAAAGATTAATTACAAGGTCTGTTATAGTCCAGAGCAAAAAAAGTCACCTGCAGAGCTTGTTAAAATGCAATCTTCCAATTCTCCACCTCCCTCCCCCAAATCTAAGAACTCTTTGTAGCAGAAGGTGATGCTGTTGCTGATTTAGTCTGTGACTACAGTTCGAGTAGCCTCTTATTTTTAGGCAAGGCTTTAATCCCCACCTATGAATTAAGTACTAACATTTAAAGAGGTATGTTTCATATAGAAACTTTGATATCTTGTAGTCAAGTTACATTTTATATTTTAGAAATATATATCCTATGTTATTCAGTATTGACTGTTACGCATCCAATTGGGTTGAATTATCTATAAAGGACTCTTCTATTTTGTTTATTTTTTGACTTTCATAAAGAGATATTTTAGGAGAGGTTAGAATAATTAATTACTAATGTTTTTTGTTTGTTTTTTTTTTTTTTTTTGCCTGCTTCCTTTTCCTTGATAAGGAATGACTAATGTTGTTGGTGACTTTATTTTAGCTTGTTACAGCGTATCAGACGCTTCAGAGAGAGAAGAAAAAATTACAAGTAAGTGATTTATCGGCTGTTATTCAGTCATACATAATTTTAAAATTAGAAAAGATCTTAATGTAAGATATTTCTAACCCTCCCCTTTAAATAATTCTCCATATGATCAAAATAGTTCACCTGTTTTACCTTTATTAGGGGTTTTGATAAAGAGTGAATGAGAGATCCTAGAAATTTTATCTCTGTTAGGGATGAGCTTCCTTGAGTTATAGATCTCTGCAATGTTTAAGAGGTTTGAATTTAAGGCATGTTTGCCTCTTTCAAGCATGTTTCCTAGTGTCTCAGTCTGTAGGTTGTTTCCTTGTGTTAGTAGTAAAGAAACATTCAACCTTCTTTGCTTTCCTTCTACTTTTTAAATATTTGCAGACAGCTCTGTTTCTTATCATTATATCAGGGTCCAAATCAAAGCATCCTCTCTTCTAAAACAGCTATTTCCTGAGGCTGCTGCTTGTAAAGCTCTTAGTGAAGTATGTAGGGGTAAGAAGCTATGTATCTCTTGTCGGTGACCCACCTTGGCCCCACCATGTCATCCTGTTTGTGGCCAGAAATTTCCCACCAGGTATCCTAGGTGATAATTCATACAGCAGAGCTAAGGGGAAGTATCTATTCCAGTTCAAATGTTGCCATCAATTTGCTTTTCTTTTTCCTATAAAATATAGTCTTATTTTTTAAAGTAAAAGTTATTTCAAACCGTTTAGCGTTTTGTCCCATTCGAAGAAGCTAATTTATATACATAACCAAAAAGTTATTTTTTAAGTGAGCTTGATAAAATTAATTTCCCCATGTATATTATTTTTAAATAATTAATCTGCCATAAATATTAACTCCATTAAGTACAACATAGAGTTTCCTGGCTTTGGTCTGGAATATAATCAGTTCATCAGTTATTTATTGCTGAATGAGTGTTCTAACTGTTCATAATAAACAAAAAATAAGATGATTACAAATAGAATTTTTAGTTTATTTGATATTTTCTGAAACATGAGATCCATTTAAGTGAGGAGTAGTTCTGATTTAACCCGTCATCTTATTAATATTCTATAAGTTCATTCTCAAAAGGTTACCTGGTTCTTAAGTTCTGTGAGTACCTTGCTTGTGTTTCTTTCAATTGTCTGTGGATTTTCATTTCTAGATGTATGTTTGTAATTCTAACACTAAGTGGCAGTAGAGAGTTACAGTTTCATAGTTTCAAATATCAAAGGTGTTAGAGATAAAATTCAATGATTTGTATTCTTTTCTATACATGTATACATGCTCATGCGTGCATGCCTAGGAACCTCTTTATTAAATAGACAAATATCCTTTCGATAGATCCAGTGGAATTAGAATTATAAGTACTGACGGTACTATTACCAATGCTGTTTGTATTAGCTAACATTTATTGAGCTCTTACTGGTATGCCAGGCATTTTGGTGTATTTAGTCTTTGCCCCTTTCTGGTGAAGAAACTAAGGGAGAGTGACTTGTTCCTTGTTGCACAGTATGTAAGAGGTAGGTAGGAGAGCTGAGATCTGTTTTCTGGCAATTAGACTCCGGAGCATGTGCTACAGTTTTTCATCATTCTAAGCATAGCATCTTCCTGTGTTTAAAAATTTGCATTTGAAACTGAGCAAACAAAACCTGTGTTCATTCCTTTTGGGGGGAAAAAGCCCTGGTTTTAGTTTTATTCACTTACAAAGCCCCACAAATACAACCCATCCGTGCTCCTTGGTCATAAGCAGACCCCTTGCCTATCTGTGTCCCTATTTCATTGTTAACGCACACAAATCAGTGAAGCTCCAGATTAACCCAGTTATCTACTTCTGTGTATTTATGTTGTATAAGAATATATGGTTATTTTGTTTCCATAGACCATAACTTTCCAAGTTTAACTTCCTTTACTAGTGAAAAGAATCCCCCTATACTCCCCTCCACCCCCCAAAGGGTGAGTCATTTCATCTTTTTTTTTTTGAGACAGAGTCTCATTCCTGCCCATGCTGGAATGCAGTGGCCTCATCATAGCTCACTGCAACCTCAAACTCCTGGGCTCAAGTGATCCTCCTACCTCAGCCTCCCAAGTAGCTGGGACTATAGGCATGCGCCACCACACCTAGCTAATTTTTCTATTTTTTGTAGAGATGAGGTCTTGCTCTTGCTCAGGCTAGTCTCAAATTCCTGCCCTCAAGCAATCCTCCTGCCTTGGCCTCCCAAAGTACTAGGATTACAGTCATGAGCCACCTCACCCGGCTTCATTTCGTCTTTCAATATTACTCTTTTAGCTTGATTTTTTTTATATATGGTTGCTAATTTAGTCATTTAATGTTCTCTTTGCAAGTTTCTCCTGGGATTTTTTTTTTTTTTTAAAATATAGACAAGAACTATTTTGTTTTTAAGTCATAGAAGCTTTTAGAATAGGCTGGTAATTGACATATCCCACGCATTATAGACTACAATGAGATAAGTTCCATTTGGAATTTGATTTAACTTTTACAGTTTTTTATTTTTTAAATTAACCTACATTAAAATTGACTTGTTGTTTGGTTTACATGTCTACGCATTTTAACAAATGTGTAGAGTTGTGTAACTACTACTATGGCCAGGATACAGAACAGTTCTATAGCGTCATGATTTAACTTTTATTTATTTGTTTATTTATTTATTTTAAGAAACAGGGTCTCTGTCACCCAGAGACAGTGCAGTGGGTGCAGTGGCATAATCATAGTTCACTATAACCCTAAACTCCTGGGCTCAAGCAATCCTCCTTCCTCAGCCTCCTGAGTAGCTGGGACTACTGGTGCAAGCCACAACACCTGTCTAGTTTTTTTGGGTTTTTTGGTAGAGACAGGGTCTTGCAGTGTTGCCCAGGCTGGTCTTGAACTCCTGGCCTCAAAATATCCTGCTGCCTCAGCCTCCCAAAATGCTCATGCTCCCAAAAACATGAGCCACTGTGCCTGGCCTGATTTAACTTTTAACGGATTTTCAACATGGTCACATTGTTAACCTTTTTAGTCTTGTCTTCCATCCTCAGGTTATTTTTTGGATAAATAATTGTAATTTAAAAATAATTATTGTTTTACTTGCTTGTATTACTATGTCATGCTGTTATTTAACTAGCTTTTTTTTTTTTTTAAATTAAAGGGTATATTAAGTCAGAGTCAGGATAAAGCACTTCGGAGAATTGGAGAGTTAAGAGAGGTAAGATTTAATGATTAATGCTTTGAAAATAGTAATCAAAACTCTTATATGTATTAAAACTATCATATGTGCTAGGGTAGTTTCATATGCACTTCATTAGTTATTGTAATAACTAACCAGACCAGCCTATAAGACCAGGGATCAAGTCTTACAGTTTTTATTTGTGTGGTCTTCCTAAGATACATGTTGTTGTTGGAATTAATAAAATAAGAATCTTACTTAGAAACAGAATATCATTTGTCTGCATGAGCAGTCAGTGGCAACTTTAAAGGCTAAACCATTGTCTTTCTGTTAAGTATTTTAGGCTTCTTTTTGTTTTTCCTAACGAAAAATTTTTTTGGTAAAGTGAAGTAGAAATTACGTTCATTGTAATTTGGGGTAGTACTTTTTCATAGGGTTTGGATTATTTGATCTCCTTTATGTCTTACTGTGGGTCACGTATATCCATTTACTGTCAGAATAGGCAAGACCACACTCCTGGTTTGGCCCAGTGTTTTAAATTAGCCTGCTGCCTTTTACAGTGAGTATCTGTTGACTTTTTGGGGTTCTTTTGTTCTCAGGTCCATCTGATAACCTTGTTGCTTCCCTCTGCTTTCTCCTATACAGATCCCAAGAACATGCATATTTTACTGCTATTGGTGCTTTCTCTCCACCCCTTTGTATTTTGGTGTTTGTAGGGGAATACCTTGTTTCCATTTGTTGTGAATGGTCTTCATGGGTTTTGGTTTGCTATTTTTTGTTACTTTATGGCCAAAACCAGGGTTATTTTGAAATGTTTGAAACAGGTAGCTTTCGGGGAAAGTAAGTTTAATATTTTAAGTAGTCTACCAGTGTGTAATTTATGGAATTTATCAGTTTAAGATACATAGTGTATTTTGAAAGTACAAATAGGTTTAAAAGGATCAGATAAATTAATAAATCTATAAATAGTTATTGAGAAAAACTGGTGTAATTGTGGGAGGAGACAAAGAAGAAGAAAAACAAAGAAGAGATTCTCTCCCTTGGTTGGTTGATGTCATCAATAGCAGCCATATTGTCCCATAGAATATTCTTTGTTGTTATTCTTAATAACAGATGATTGCCTGAATTAACCATCAGAATTAATCATATAGGAATTTCTTATGTTACTAAAGTTTTATTGTTATTGATATCATGTTTGATTTCTAGTTTCTTGCAACACTTTTTTTTATATAGCCAAGTTCCTGATTTTTTGTGATGATACAAAGGAGAGATTATATAATTTACCACAGTCCCCAAATAATACTTTAAAATATTCCAAACATGACTTTGAAAACCAGGGTAATTTATTTTTATGCTGACAAGACCAAGCGTTGGCCTCGATGAGACAAATAATTACAGTTATCCTTCCTTAATAAAAATTTGTGTTACTTCTTTTGGATTAACACCTTAGAAGAACTTATAACCACTTTTGAAGTGATAGAGAAAAGGTAAAACCTTAACTCCTAGTCTGCCCAAACTGTACATTTCTGGTTTGTCTAAACTAAAAAATTACCTTCCACTTCCCTCTGAAAGTGGAGGATGGGGGAATTGTCATAGGGCTGCTAACTGTTACTTTTCTAAGTAAAGATATCGAGAATAAGGATCCAGATTCTTTTATTGTCATTATTTCATGAAAGAGAAATTTTGATACCAAAAAATTAGAAAAGGTGCAGTAAAAATACGGTATTATAATCTTAAGGGACCACCATTGTATATGTGGTCCATTGTTGACTGAAATGTCTTTACACGGTGCATGACTGTACCTCAGTTGGGATGGTAATTATTGGTGGCTGATATTGTAGAGAGATAAAGATCATTGGATTTAGTTAGGAAGGCTCATTAATGACCTAAAGAAAGCAGCATTTTAGGTAATTACAGGAACTAGAAATTTTATTGTTTGGTGATCAACTAGTTCATCCTCTTCATTTGACAGATGAGGAAAGCTATGAAACACTTTCGTGTATTGGGAGGAGCAAGACTCTGCTGGCTCTCTGTTTGGTATATAATAATTTAGTTTTAGATCAAGTGAATAACACAAGTAGTAAGATGTCTCAAAATAAAGTTTTACTTTTATCTTAATTTTTTATTTTCTCCATATTATTATCAGTTCAGCAGTTATTACAGCTCCAGAAAATATACTTTTCTTCTTGGATCTTCGTATTCTTTTTTTTTTTTTTATTCCAGGGTATTGTGAGGGTACAAACACTACAGTTACACTTTATGTCTTTGCCTCACCCAAGTGCGGGTTAAAGGCGTGCCCTTCCCCCCGCCCCCCGGATCTTTGTATTCTTTAAGGAACAAAATTATTTGTTGGTGTGAATATTTTAAATAATGTTAATACTTTAAAAGGTAGTTATTCTCTAATTGTTGTTGCTGATACCTTAAGAGAAATGCAAATCTGGGTTGATCATGTTTTTAAACTTGAAAACTTTGTTTTTTGTCATATATTGAAAACTACCTATAAAATCCTTTTATGTTTTAGGAGCTCCAAATGGACCAGCAAGCAAAGAAACATCTCCAAGAAGAGTTTGATGCATCTTTAGAGGAGAAAGATCAGTATATCAGTGTTCTCCAAACTCAGGTAAAAGAGTAAAAGAAAAAGTGTGGAATTTTTGGATAAAGAAAAATAAAGGGATTTTGATGGGATACCTAAGATGTTCCAGACTGGTGGGGGAAAAGGCCTGTTTTTAAAACTCTTTGCCTTTCTTGAATTAATTTTAAGAATAATTTTTGATTATTATGTCTTTTGACTATGCATATTATTTGTTAATAACAAATATAAAAATCAACTACATTGGGAGTAAACTTTTTATTTTGATTTTTTTTCCCCACACTATAGTAAAAATAATGTCATTTAATCTATCCCCTCTCTGTTTCAAAGAAAGTACACTATACACATCCATATCCATGGGTTTTGCTTCTGTGAATTCAACCAACTGCAGATCAGAAATATTATTTGGGGGAAAAAGCACATCTGTATCGAATATGGAACTTTTTTCCCT
>RJWJ010010908.1:0-45718 GCA_004363605.1 Indri indri | reverse complement strand
GGGATACTTCGCTTAGTAGAATGCGTTCCAACCCTATCCAGGAGTATACAAGAGGTGCTATATCACCATTGTTTCTTAAAGCTGAATAGTACTCCATGGTATACATATAGCACATTTTACTAATCCACTCATGTATTGATGGACACTTGGGCTGTTTCCACACCTTTGCAATTGTGAATTGCGCGAGCAGGTACTTTCTAATAGATAATGGAGTCGCGAGCCCTACGTGCTTTTTGTATATCTCTCTGGGCTAAGAAGGAGGTTTTCGTTATTTTGCGATATTTGTGCTGTGGCAGAGGGCTTTCGATAAAATAGATAGGAAATACCCCTAAGTCTTTATGTTTCATATCTTCTTCCTACTTCAGGAAAACTAATCTTCCCAAAAGAAATTGTGGCGTTGAAAATATAGCGTATGGGGGTAGAGTTGAATGATGAAAATGTTTCAGCCTGAACTATCAGTTGTTATTCTAATGTGTAATTGTTTTATACATTATTAACTAACAGAGAAGAGGTATTAAGTTGAATAGGGAAATAAAGGTAAATCATTACCAATCACAATAAACAATCAGGAGTGAAATTAAAGAGTCTCTGAAGTTATGAAAGGAAAATGACTAAATCCACCAAAATTTTCTCATGCACAACTTTGAAGAATGGCATCTCTTAGTGACAAAAAGAGGGGAAGCCAGTCTGAGATGAGAATTCATTATGGTCATGGATAGAAATCACTTCCCATATGTACAGAACAACACGCTTGCACGTGACATCTTTGACCCTGCCCTGCTCAGCCAGGGAAGACCCGCACTCCTAGGGTCCTCTCCTTTTCTTGTCATTTCTCTAAAGTCATAAAGAACCCAGTTTAGGCTGAGTACTCTAAAGGCTGTGACTCCTTTCTTTTCTTACCTCAGGATTTCATCACCCAGAATCTGGATAAACGTTTTGCTTATTTTGTGGGGCTTTCAGATCCGGAGGGTCAGAGAGATTGGCAATGGGTCGATCAGACGCCTTTCAACAAAAGCGCCACGTGAGTATAGAATTAGATGAAGGAATCCTGGGTCCAAGCTCATGCAAGGAGTTTAGGGTGTTCTGGCTATTGACTGTAAAACTAGAATAGCTCACTCTTAACTCCTGGGCACTGGGTTAAAGAACTTTATTATCTCTTTTACTCATCACAAGAATCTGATGAGGCACCTTTATTATTTTTCCCACTATAGAGATGAGGAAATTGAGTTTGGAGAGTGTAGATAATTCAGCTAAGGTCACCAACAGTGTCAACAATGGTTCTCAAATCCAGGTGGATTTTACTGTGCTTGTAACCACTATATTTATGTCTTTAAATATAATACAAATTTATGTTGATTAAGATGATAACCAACTAAGATTTAATATTTCTCATAAAGCAAAAATGCTAAATTTTGATAGTCTTATAATATCTCATTTTAATGTAATTCTTTAAAAACTCAGGTACTTTAGCAGATGACCACCTTTGATCCTCATATCTACTGTGTGAAATATGCAGTGATGTTGCTCTAGTCCCCATTTTTTATGTAGGAAAACTGAGAATCAGGGGCATTAAATGACTTGTCCAAGATAACAGGGATAGGTAGAAGATATGGAGATTTTTACCAGTTCTCCAGACTCCAAAAAACAGTGCATTAAAAAAAGAAAAAAATTCTATTGAAAAATGGGGCCAGGGTAAAATATTTTCATTATATAAGATTGACAGTCCCCTGGAAACAGGACATAAAGATGGACAAATACAGGACAGTCGCTGGGATATCTGCTGCGAGGACATTCAAAGCAATAAGGTGAAGAATACTGAGTGATGTGGGCACAGTTTTCAAGGGAAACGCTGGAGATGCAGGTGGAGGAGAAACTGTATGATGAGTGGGGAGGGTGGATTTGGACATATCTGACCTTGACTTCTGTGAAGTTCATCCCCAGCCCCTCACTCCTTTACCATCTTTAACATTTTTCAAAGCACTGTTCAAAGAAATGCCCTCATCCTTTTTCTCCCCTTCAGATTCTGGCGTCATGGTGAGCCCAGTGATCGCAATGAGCGTTGTGTTATGTTAAACGTTTTGTATTCATCGTGGGACTGGAATGACGCTCACTGTGATACACCTCAAAGATCAGTTTGTGAGATGATGAAGATCTACTTATGAATCAAACATTCTCCATGGACATGTGGTTGGATTGGCACCCATCATTACAGAGATAGATAATAAGCTCTTTATTTACATGTAAGGGAGTTCCACAGAATTTTAGGCAGCCAGGCAGCTATTTCACTTATGACAGAATTGGTGCATACATTCATTCATTCATAAAATGAGCATTTATTGGGCATTTTCATGTGCCAGAGACTATACTGGAGACCCCTTTCGTGTACACATGGAGGGAACACGAGCCTCCCTTCTAACTTCTGTCTGACCCCTTAGGGATTATTTACTGATATAATTATATGACATGGTTTTTTTCTACCTGTCTGAGTTTTCTCTCTTCCTCCACCCCAGCTTTATGAATGTACAATTGACAAACGAAATTGTATATATTAAGGTGTACATTACAGTGATTTGACATACATATGTATTGTGAAATGATTACCACAATCAGTTAGTTAACATATCCACCACCTTACATAGTTACCAACTTTTTGTGTGTGTAGGGAGAACATTTAAAATCTACTCCCTAAGCAAATTTCAAGCATGCAATACAGTATTAACTATAGTCACCATGTTGTACATTAGATCACCAGAAGTTAGTCATCTTATAACTGAGAGGTGGTAGTCTTTGACCAACATCATCCCTTTTCCCCTACTCCCCACTCCCTGGCAACCACCACTCTTTTTTGTATGAGATTGACTTCTTAAGATTCTACATATAGATGGGATCATACAGTGTTTGTCATTGTCTGACTTATTTCACTTAGGATAATGCCCTCCTTATTCATCCATGTTGTTGCAAATGGCAGGATTTCCTTCTTTTATGTCTGAATGATATTCTGTTGTATATACATACCACGTTTTATTTATCCATTGATCCACTGGCTGACACTTAAGTTGTTTTCATGTCTTAGCTATTGTGAATAACAGTGCAATAAACATGGGATTACAGATATATGTTCTAGAAAATAATGAAAACATTTCCCACTTCCAAAAGTGTCAACAAGAATAAAATACTTAGGAATAAATTTAACCAAAGAGATGCAAGATTAGTATGCTGAAAACTATAAAACATTGATGAAAAAAGTTGAAGACACAAAATAATGGAAAAATATCCTATGTGCATGTATTGAAAGAATTAATATTGTTTAAATGTCCCTACTGGAGTGACATCAGCAAGCTGGCCTGCTAGAAGCCCTTAGCACTTGTCCCCCACACAAAGACAGCCAAAGGAATGACTGACCAACTACATTTTGATGAGAATAACTGAAGGAGAGCACCAGAGTACATCAAAGGAGTAGCAGAAACCCTGTAGAGCACAAAAACCCAGGCTGGCCACATAGAGAATGGAAGGAAACACCTTGCCTCTGCCACCTCATCCCCCAGCTGAGATCAGCTCAGAACCAGGAGGGACTTCTCCCTGCAGGAAAAAGGTAAGCAAGAGGCCCCCAGCAGCCCCCATCACCTCTTTGGACACCTATAGTCCTCCACACTGGAGACTCTTGCAGTCCTCACAGGTGCAAAGCCCAGCTGAGGGAGCTTCTTGATACCCACACAGCTGTGCTCCCCACAGAGAATGCACCAATACTGTGCCCCACCGCTTGTGTCTCATGGGGCTACTGTGCTACACCATCTTGGAACCGGAACCACTGTGGGAGCGTGGCCTGCTCTGGGTACAGCGTGCTGCTTCAGCACAAGCCCTGAGGGCAGGGCACAGCAGCAACTGGGAGGGGTAGATAAAGTGGCTTTGCAGCAGCTTGGCCCCACAGGGTGGGGTGTAGCAGCACTCAGCTCAGGAATGGCATGCTACAAAGCAGGGATGGTTCAATGACATCAAAGCCTCAGGGATAGAAGGGTGCGTGGCCACTCGCCCACAGGGAAATGGTTCCTTGGTTGCCCAGAGCCCAAGATGGGAACTTGAGCTCAATGCCCTACCTCCTAGGAACTGATGTCATGGCCGCCCAGGGTAGTCACACTGCACTGTGCATGAGTTGAAGTGGCACCCTCTTTCCCAGGAATATGGTGCCTTGCCTGCCCAGAGCAGCCATGGCCCCTTGGGTGAAAGCTGAAATGCTGTATCACCAGAAAATCCATGCTGTGGCTGAGCCAAACATCTGTACATCCCAGGGCTAAGCTGATGTGTTATTCCATATCAGAGCATTGACTGAGCTGGGACGCTCTGTCCCACAGGCAGAACAAATGTAAAATCCTTATTTCCTGGCATGAGACTAGCTTCCTAGAATCTAATCTGCTGAGACACATCCCTCCCCTGGGAGTAGATTAATCTCTGTGCTGCTCCCTATCCCCCAGTGGCCAACTTACAGCTGTATTCCAGCATCCCAGGGTCCTTGCTGTTATTACACCTGGTCTCACAGAGTCTGGGATACGGCTGTGTTCTACCATCCCAGGGGCAGAGTCTTCACAATGTGGTGCCTCAACCTCAGCGCCTGAGTTGCCACTGTGCTCTTTTGGCTGTGGTTCCTGAATTGTAGTTCTGCCCTGTTCCCCAAGCCCAAACCTCCAGAGCACCTCTTAGTCCCTGAAGTCTCCTGGGTCTGAGCTCCTGGGTGAGGAGAGCGGATGCCTAATAGTCACAGACCCTGGCTCTGTGGGAAATCTACATCCAATCCTGCCTTAGAGGGTTAACCTACATCCCAGGTGCCACAATAGGCTTTTGAGATCCTGAACCCGGGACCCCAGCGCTATGGCTGCTCTTAGTACCTATGCCCTGGAACCCAGTGCTGCTGCAGCTGTTTGTGGGCTGTATCAGATCCAATGCCAAGAGGGATCCCCCCAGCTAAGTTTTACCATTGTGGCAAAAACAAGAACAGGAAGATGCCAAAGCCCTTGCCACTGAGGACCCTGGCAACCTATGCTGATGCAGCCAATGCCACAAACTCCTGTAGCCTAGGCCACTGAGGCACCCCCAGTCATTGCTGACATTGATCACAGCTGAAGAAGCTGAACAAAGGCTGTACCACTGTATATACTCAGAAGTAGAGCCACCACAGCCTTTCCACCTGGTATGTGAAGACCCATCTGCAGGTGAAAGGCTTTCTTATAAAAGCCACTCTGTAAAGTTCAGAAGAGGTGATTGTGTTCCACCATATGTGCAGACATCAAGGCAAGGACATAAGAAACATGAAAAAGCAAGGAAACATCATGACACCAACAAAAGAACACTATAATTCTCCAGTAACTGACCCTAAAGATATAGAAATTTACAAATTGCATAAAATGGAATTGAAAAAAATGTTCATAAGGAAACTCAGCTATAATAAATTGTTAAGAAATATATATTAGGTTATTAAGTATGGAATGTCCAATTTCCTTAAGTACCAAGTTTGACAGTTAATATCTCTGACCTTTCATTTTGACACTTTTTTTTTTTTAATTGTGAAAGTGTATCCTCAGTGTTTCAAACACACATTTTGGCTTGTGCCTGTCTTTCAAATTGTTTTTTTTTAGACCAACTTTTGTGAAACCATGGATAAGTCAAAAATTCATGTTATTTTCGAATATGAGTACCATGATGGAACCAATGCAGCACAGATAGCTTGAAATGTCAACTAAGTGTTTGGGAAGGATGTGGCTAATGAACACACAGCATGTCGACGGTTTGAGAAGTTCTATTCTGGTGATGTTAATCTTGAAAATGAACCCTGTGGGAGACATGAGACCAAAGTGGATAATGATGAGCTGAAAGCTATAGTGGAAGCAAATCCATCTCAACCTAGGCATGAATTAGCAGCAAGGTTTGATGTTACTATTCCAACAATACTGGACCATTTGAAACAAATGACCGAGGTAAAGAAGCTGGCTGGATGGATGAATTAAACATGAATTAAATGAGCATCAGAAGAGAAATCATCTCAAAGCTTGCCTTTCTTCGTGTCACGATATAAAGTCGAACCATTTCTACACCATACTGTTATGTGTGATTAAAAATGTATTCCTTTCGACAATGGTAAGCGGTTGGCACAATTGTTGGATAAATTGAAGTCCAAAACACAGTCCAAAACTGAATATTCATCCAAAAAAGCTAATGGTGTCCGTCTGGTGGTCCAGCACTGGTATTATCCACTACACCTTCATGAATCTTGGTCAGTCAATTACAGTGGATGTCTAAAGCAACCAATTGAACAAAATGATGAGGATTCTTGTGATTAAGCAGCCAAGATTAGTCAATAGAGGCAGGCCAATCCTGTCACAAGACCATGTGACACAAAAAACAACACTGCTCAAGCTACAGAAGCTGGACTTGGAAACTCTCTGTCATCCACGGTATTCACCAGACCTTGCACCAACTGGCTACCACTTCTTCCAGGTTTTGGACCATTCCTTGCAAGGAAAAATATTCAATTCTCAACAAGCTGTGGAAAACGCCTTTTGCAATTTCATCGCCACTCGCTCGCCAGCCTTCTTTGCTGCTGGCATAAGCAGGCTATCGTTAAGTTGGTAAAACTCTGTTGATAGTTTAGGCACATACTTCAATTAAGTGTACTGCTTCTTGTTTGAGATATAATAAACTAGACATTTGATTCGAAGTTGGACATTTCATATTTAATGACCTTCATATAAAAAGATGAAAATTGTCACATCAAAAAATAAATTGCAGGCCAGGTGTAGTGGCTCATGCTTGTAATCCCAGCACTTTGGGAGACTGAGGCAGGAGCATTCCTTGAGCTTAGGAGTTCAAGTCCAGCCTGGGCAACATAGTGAGACTCCATCTCTCCCTCATCCCCCCCCCCAAAAAAAATTAGCTGGCCATAGTGGCTTGCACCTGTAGTCCTAGTTACTTGGGAGGCTGAACCAGGAATATTGCTTGAGCCCAGAAGTTTGAAGTTGCAGTGAGCTGTGATTGCACTACTGCACTCTAGCCTGGGTGACAGAGCGAGACACTGTCTCTAAAATAAATAAGTAAATAAATAAATAAATACATTGCAGGAGGGAGGGCAAAAGTCAGAGTTTTTGTATGCTACCGATGTTAAGTTGTTATCAGTGTAATACAGTTTATTATAACTGTAATACACTTTATGTAACCCTCATGGTAGCTACAAAACAAAAGACTATAGTGGACACACAAACAATAAATGGAGAGAAATAAAAACTTAGCACTTCAGAAAATCACCGAATCACAAAGATAAATAACTAGAGAGAAAGAAAGGAACAAAGAGTCAACAAAACAATCAGAAAACACTTAACAAAATGGCAGTAGTAAGTCTAACTTATCAATAATTACTTTGAATGTAAATGGATTAAATTCTTCAATCACAAGACATAGAGTGGCTGATGGATTAAAAAAAGGCTTCACTATATGCTGCCTAAAAGAGACCCACTTTCACCTTAAGGACACACACAGGCTGAAAGTGAAGGAATGGAAGAAGATATTCCATGTAAATTATAACCAAACGGGAGCAGGTAGGGGGCTATAGTTACATAAGATAAAATAGACATCAAGTCAAAAACTGTTACAAGAGACAATGAAGGTCATTAGTTAATGATAAAGTGCTCAATTCAGGGCAAAGGAAATGAACAGAAACTTTTCAAAAGAAGACAGAATAATGGCTAGCAAACATATAAAAAACTGCTCAACATCTCTAATCATTAGAGAAATGCAAATCAAAACCACAATGAGATATCACCTAACCCCAGTGAGATTGGCCTCTATCAAAAAATCCCAAAATAACAAATGCTGGCGAGGATGTGAAGAGACAGGAACACTCTTACACTGCTGGTGGGACTGCAAATTAGCGAAACCTTTGTGGAAAAGAATTTGGAGATACCTCAAAGAGCTAAAAATAGAAATACCATTCGATCCAGCAATAGCACTATTAGGCATCTACCCAAAAGAGCAAAACATATTCTATAATAAAGTCATCTGCACCCGAATGTTTATGGCAGCACAATTCACTATTGCAAAGATGTAGAAACAACCCAAATGCCCATCAATTCATGAATGGATTATTAAAATTTGGTATATGTATACAATGGAATATTACTCAATTATAAGAAATGACAGTGATCTAGCACCTCTTATATTGTCCTGGATTGAACTTGAGCCCATTATCTGAAGTGAGGTATCACAAGATCGGAAGAATGGGCTCCACTTGTACTCACCATCAAATTGGTACTAACTGTTGAACACTAGGGTGCTCACATGGCAGTAATACTCTCCAGGGATTAGGGGGATGGGTGGGGGTAAACCCAAAACTAAAGGACATGGGAAGCATTGTGGAGGGAAGGGCATGCCTCTAATCCTTGCTTGGGTGAGGCAAAGAGATAAAATGTAACCATAATATTTGTACCCTCAAATAAAAAAAGGGGGGTCTCAATTCACCAAGTGGCTGTAACAATTGTAAATATATATGCATCCAACATTGGACACCTAAATATATAGAGCAAATATTAATGGACATGAACAGAGAAATAGATAGCAATACAATAATATTAGGTGACTTCAATGCCCCACTTTTAACAATGGACAGATCAACCACGCAAAATTAATAAGGAAATACTAGAATGGAACTACACTTTAGACAAAATGGACCTAAAAGATATGTACAGAACTTTGCATTCAACAGCAGAAGAATACATATACTTCTCTAGTGCACATGGAGCATTCCCCAGGAGAGACAACATGGTAGGCCACAAAACAGTCTTAACAGAGTCAAGAAGATCAAAATTGTATCAAGTATTGCAGACAGTTAGCTAGGCTCCCAGCAAAAAATTGGGTCCCTTAGGTAGGGGTCGTCTCAAAGGATAAGAAAATAATAGAAAATGGAAAATAACAGAAATAAAAGAATACACAGAGACAAAGGTATAGTTTTATAGATTTATAAAGACAAAAGGCAAAGCAGGGGTACTCAGGGGTCCTTATGATATCCCCGTCAATCTCAAGGCCCAGAATAAAGTTTCATATGGGTATTTATAGGTACAGAGATCGGTTGCTGGGGGGTAACAGAGTTACATAATAACAGGTAGTTTGTTTTAGGTTAAAAGTCTTTCAAAAGGCTTCTATAGATCCCTCAATTAACTCTGGTTACAAAATCTTTCAAGGACAAACTTCTAAGACAAAGTTCTAAAATAAAGCTATCACTTAATGGAATGGTTAAACAGAGATATAGTGGCTCCATATTTCTTTATCTAATTATTGCAAATGGAGACAGGTAGTCAGAAGTCAAGCAGGAAATGTCCCTTAGGCTAATTGTTTTTAGCCACAGGTATCTGTCTCTCGGGTGGACACTCTTTGATCAGCTCTTATCCCGTGATTCCATGCAGATCTTGCTTTGTCCTTCAAAGCAGGTGAGAACCATGGGTTTGAGACTGCAATGTCACCTTGGAAAGCAGTTGCCACTGACCTTTGAGCTGCCCTCCTGAGGTGGAGCAGCTTTTGATATGCAAACTAACATGTTCATATATTCCTTCAGGACAAAGCCCTGTAAAACTCCTGAGACCATTTCTGTCTCTAATATAGTTGTATCAATTTATGGAGTGACAAAGTATTGTTTCTGACAGCAGTGGTATGAAATTAGTAATCAACAACAGGAGGAATTTTGGAAAATTCACAGATATGTGGACATTAAACAGCATGTTCCTGAACAACTAATGGGTCAAAGAAGAAATCATAAGGGAGATTTAAAAATATTTTGAGACAAATAACAATGGAAACACAACCTACCAAAGCCTATGGGATTCAGCAAAATCAGTTCTAAGAGGGAAGTTAACAGCAAGAAATGTCTACACTAAGAAAGAATAAAGATTACAAATAAATAGCTTAACATTATGCCTCAAGGAACCAGAAAAAGAAGAACTAAACCCAAAGTTAGCAGAAGGAAGAAAATCATAACGATCAAAACAGAAATAAATCATATAAAGAATAGAAAAGCCATAGAAAAAATCAATAAAACTAACAGGCGTTTTTTTGAAAAAATAAAATGAACAAATCCTTAATTAGATTAAGAAAAAAGAGAAAAGATGTAAATGTATAAATTAAGAAAGGAAAGTAGGAACATTACAATTCATAGTTTTTACTGTACAGATCTTTCTTGGTTAAATTTATTTCTAAGTATTTTAAATTTTTTGAACAGTATTTGTAGGGACTGTCCCTGGGCAAAAATTGGTTTAAGCCCAGAGTCAGCGAAACCGGATGTGCTCTCCTTGGGGCCAGAGGTTAATAGGTCCGGACACGGCCTGTTGAACAAACAGAACTATTCCTCATGACAGACAGCTTTATGGCAGACAGTCAAGGGCCTGGGGTCTTGCAAACAAGTCAAGGCGTCTCATTGTCCTGCACACGGTGATGAAGTCAAGAAGTTAAGATGCTAACATCTGCTTCCCTTGAGCAATCATCTGGAAGGAATGAAAATGTGTTTTCCTCAAGGCGCTCAAGGTGGTCACGTGCCAGGAAGTAGCTGCCAGAGAGAGAAAAGTATAAGAATAAAGCGACTGGTGCATTCGGCACTGCAGTCTTGCACCGTCTTTGTGTGTGTCCGTGTGTTTCTTTCTGTGTCCATCCCCCGTTCTGCAAATTGGGCTGTGACAGTATTTAAAAATTTTTACAACAGATGCCTCAGTGATAAGAGACTATTATGAACAATTACATACCAATGAATTTTGATAACCTAAAGGATAAACTCCTAGAATGTCCCAAGGTTAAATCAGAAAGAAATGGAAATTAGTGCAACCACTATGGAGAATACTTGCACTCCGTTGATGGGAATGTAAATTAGTACAGCAATTATGGAAAACAGCATGGACCTTCCAAAAAAAACTAAACATAGAACTTCCATATGGGCCGGGCGTGGTGGCTCACGCCTGTAATCCTAGCACTCTGGGAGGCCGAGGCGGGCGGATCATTCTGAGCTCAGGAGTTCGAGACCAGCCTGAGCAAGAGTGAGACCCCATCTCTACCAAAAAAATAGAAAGAAATTAATTGGACAGCTAAAAATACACATAGAAAAAATTAGCCGGGCATGGTGGCGCATGCCTGTAGTCCCAGCTACCTGGGAGGCTGAGACAGTAAGATTGCTCGAGCCCAGGAGTTTGAGGTTGCTGTGAGCTAGGCTGATGCCACGGCACTCGCCCCAGGCAAGAGAGTGAAACTCTGCCTCAAAAAAAAAAAAAAAAAAAAAAAAAAACTTCCATATGGCCCAGCATTCCCACTGCTAGTTATATATCCAAAAGAAGGGAAATCAGTATGTTGAAGAGATATCTGTATTCTCATGTTTATTGCAGCACTATTCACAATAGGCAAGATTTAGAATAAACCGAAGTGTCCATCAATGGATGAATAGATAAAGAAATTATGGTACATATACACAGTTGAATATTGTATAGCCATAATAAAGAAAGAAATCTTGCCATTTGCAACAACATGGGTGGAACTGGAAAGAAAAATCTCACATGTTCTCACTCATATGTGGGAGTTAATATTAAAAACAATTGATCTCATGGAGATAATGAGTAGAATCATGGTTATCAGAAGACAGAAAGTGTAGTTGGGGTGGGGAATAAAGTGGGGATGGTTAATGGGTGCAAAAATATAGTTATATAATTAGAATGAACGATATTTGATAGCACAGCAAAGTGTCTATAATCAACAGTAAGTTAGGGTATTTTCAAAGTTCTTAGTGGAAATTGTTTCCACTAAAAGGGTGGAACTGGAATGTTATTAACTTGAAGAAATGATAAATGCCTGAAGTGATGGATACCCCAATTACCCTGATTTGATTAATTCACATTACATGTCTGTATCAAAACATCACATGTACCATATAAATATATGCAACTATTATGTAGTCGCAAAAATTAAAAATAAAAAATTAGGAAAAAGAAAGCCTGAACAGACCAATAAGAAACAAAGAGTTTGCAGTAGTAATTACAAACCTCCCAATGAAAAGCCCAGGACCAGATGACTTTATAGCTGAATTGTACCACACATTTAAAAAAGAATTAAGGAGGAGGAGCCAAGATGGCGGACAAGAAAAGCCATCAGAGTGTCTCTGCAAAAAAGACAGATTGTAGAAGAAAGCAAAAAAAATAAACTAGCAGAAAAACATAGATCGGGTGAGGGTCGGAAGTAAGGGTGCCTGAAACTACAGGAGACTCCACAGGAAGATGTTGCGGAGGAGAACTGGAAAGAGAAAGGTCCCTGAGAGGCTTGGAGACCAGCGACAAGGGTAGGTGGAGCAGATAACTTTCCCCTCCTGTGCATCTCGACTGTTGGTGGGCTCCTGAGCAGTTGGAGAGACCTGCCAACACCAGCCCAGAGATGGCTGCCGCCAGTGAGCAGTAAGCCTTTTGCGAACAGGGCACCAGGCTCCCAGCTCCCTTGGGGCACCTCCCCATGCGCAGACCCGAGCCTATTGGCAGACACCATATTGCTCCATTCTCTCCTTCCCCTTCCCTACCCGTGGGTTCCCAGAGAGACAATTCAGCCATCACACGGAGGCATCTCCAAGGAATGGCACCTTCCCTTTTGGGGCCCTACAGCAGACTGAGGGGTACTCAGACTGCGAGCTCTCTACCTGCCAGCCCTCCCAGGTGCTGCTTGCCTGGGGACTCCAGGAGAGTGAGGCAAATCCTGAGGTGGAGTGAAATTGATCCAGCTTGGGCACCCTGTAGGTGACTCAAGAACAGCACCCCTCCCCCTGACAGGGTCAGGGATTGATCTCCAGGGCCCAGGGGACAGGCCTGCAGACCAGACCCCATACACCCAGGTCACGATTGCACTGCCCTGGGGCACAGAAGGGAGATCTGTGAATGAGCCTACTGAGGAACGTGTGCCTTCAGGGGCAGATCAGCGTGCCTGAGCGGCAACCCTCCTCCCAAAAGAGGGCTGTGCACACAGCTCAGGCTGCAATCCTGGGTAGGGAACCTCCCAGCCCATGTCACAGCCAGGGCAGATCCATTGGCCTGAGGTCCTGCTTGCTGGCAGAGGCCTGGGAGAGGTCATGGAGAGGGGGAGGGTGGAGGGAAGAGAGACCTGCTCCAGAGTGCAGGTCTCAGACAGCCCCACTGTGCAAGCCCAGACTTTTCAGCTGAGTGGAGCCATTTCAGCCCCTCCCGGCAGTTTTGCACAGAAACAAAGAACAGACCTTTGACCCCTGCTAACAGCATTAGTGGAGACTGAGGGCAGGCTTACCCAACCCAGCCCCGCCCAGACTCACTCCCAGACCTGCCCCCACTGAGGTGGAGAATAAGGACACATCTGGAAGTCCCAGGGCCCCACCCACCACCTGAGGCACAAGAGGGCCTCTCCAGAGGAAGAAGAGCTGGCTACAGGACCCAAAAACAGCCCTGCAGCCCACTCCTCCCAGCAAGCGCCACCTACTGACAGGGAGGTCATTCTGCACACCCTTTTACTGCATCTACTGATTCATCATAAAGGGTGTGGCCGAATCTCACCCACAAACACCACCTACTGGCTCAGAGACTAAACAGGGGATGTCATCATCCAAACAAAAATCTAAAGGCAAGAAGGAACAACTGATCCAGATAGGAAGGAACCAGTGAAAGAAATCTGGAAGTATGAAGACTCAAACGGAAAGCACACCCCCAAAGAGGAACAACAGCTCCCTAGCAATTGACATTAACCAAACTCAGAACACTAAAATGACAGAAGAATTTCAAACATGGATTGTAAGAAAACTCAATGATATACAAGAAAAAAATGGATGACCAACACAAAGAAACCACACACACAAAAAAAATCCAGGACTTGGAAGAAAAATTCACTAAAGAAATTGAAATATTAAAGAAAAATCAAACCAATCGCCCGGAAATGAAGGACTTATTCAGGGAACTACAAAACACAGTGGAGAGCCTCAAGAACAGGGGAGATCAAACAGAAGAAAGAATCTCAGAGATTGAAGACAACTCCTTCCAATTAAATAAGTCAATCACAGAGATTGAGCAGAAAATTAAGAAAAAAAATAAGCTTACAAGAAATGTGGGATTATGTGGAAAAACCAAACCTGAGGGTGATAGGGATTCCAGAAGGTGAAGAAGAAAACACTTAAGGGCTGGATAAGCTATTTGAAGAATTAATAGAGGAGAATTTCCCAGGCCTTGCTAAAAATCTAAATATACAGGTACAAGAAGCTCAATGGACCCCAGGGAGATTCAATGCAAATAAGAAGACACCATGTCATGCAGTCATTGGATTGACCAAAATATCCACTAAAGAGGCCCTCCTATGAGCTGTAAGGCAAAAGGAACAAGTAACGTACAAAGGAAAGCCCATCAGAATAACTCCAGATTTCTCAACTGAAACCCTACAAGCAAGAAGAGACTGGGGTCCCATTCTCACTCTTCTGAAACAGAATAATGCCCAGCCTAGAAGAATCTTGTACCCTGCAAAACTAAGTTTCGTATATGAAGGAGAAATAAAGACATTCTCAGATAAGCAAAGACTGAGGGAATTCACCAAGACAAGATCAGCTCTCCAAGAAGTACTCAAAAAAAAAATTACACAAGGATCAGCACAATAAACACCCATGAATGTAAAACCACTCAAAAGTTAAATGGCCGGGCGCAGTGGCTCATGCCTGTAATCCTAGCACTCTGGGAGGTTGAGGTGGGCGGATTGTTTGAGCTCAGGATTTCGAGACTAGCCTGACCAAGAGTGAGACCCTGTCTCTACTAAAAAAAATAGAAAGAAATTATCTGGATAACTAAAAATATATAGAAAAAAATTAGCTGGGCATGGTAGCTCATGCCTGTAGTCCCAGCTACTTGGGAGGCTGAGGCAGTAGAATCATTTGAGTCCAGGAGTTTGAGGTTGCTGTGAGCTAGGCTAACCCCACGGCACTCACTATAGCCAGGGCAACAGAGTGAGACTTTGCCTCAAAAAAAAAAAAAAAAAAAGCTAAAGATCAAAGGCTAGATTCCACAATGGCTCAAGAGAGAAAACAAAGCAACAAAATGCAACCCAACAGAATAAACAGCAATTCACCCCACTTATCAGTTTTCTCAATAAATGTGAATGGCCTGAACTCCCCTCTCAAGAGACATAGGCTGGCTGAATGGATAATAACAAACAAGCAAAGCATCTGCTGTCTCCAGGAAACACATCTAACCTGCAAGGATGCATTTAGACTCAAGGTAAAGGGGTGGAAATCAATATTCCAAGGAAATGGAAGCTAAAAGAAGGCTGGTGTGGCAGTTTTGATCTCAGATAACTTAGTTTTTAAATCAACAAAAGTAATGAAAGACAAAGAGGGTCACTATATAATGGTGAAGGGTACAGTTCAATGAGAAGACATAACAATTCTAAATGTGTATGCACCCAACTTAGGTGAACCCAGATTCATAAAGCAAACTGTATTTGATCTAAACAAATTGATAAACAGTAGCACCATAATAGTCAGAGACTTCAATATCCCACTGACAACACAGGACAGATCCTCCAAACAGAAAATTAACAAAGAAATAGTGGACTTAAACAGAACTCCAGCACAAATGGGCCTGGCTGACATTTACAGGGCATTATACCCACAAACCACTGAATATTCATACTTCTCATCAGCTTATGGGACATTCTCTAAGACTGACCATATTCTAGGACACAAAACATATCTCAAAATATTTAAAGAAAATAGAAATTATACCACGCACCTTATCAGATCATAGTGGAATAAAAATAGAAATCAAGCCCAACAGAAACTCTCACCTCTACACAAAGTCATGGAAATTAAACAACCTTCTGCTGAATGATTCCTTCATAAACAAGGAAGTAAAGATGGAAATCAAAAGATTCTTTGAACTAAATGACAAAGGTGACACGTTACCAAAATCTGTGGGACACAGCCAAAGCAGTCCTGAGAGGAAAGTTTATTTCCATAAATGCCTATATCCAAAAGTCAAAAAGAGCACAAACAGACAACCTAATGAATCGACTCAAAGAACTGGAAAAAGAACAACAGACCAACCCCAAACCCAGCAGAAGAAGGGAAATTAATAAGATCAAATCAGAACTAAATGAAATTGACAATGGGGAAACTATACAGAAGATTAATAAAACAAAAAGTTGGTTCTTTGAAAAAATAAACAAAATTGACATGCCTTTGGCTAAACTAATGAAAAACAGAAAAGAAAAACCTCTGATAAGCTCCATCAGGAGCAAAAAAGAAGTTACAACTGATGCCGTGGAGATTCAAGATATAATTTATGAATATTACAAAAACCTTTATGCACAGGAACTGGAAAATGTAGGGAAATGGACAAATTTTTAGAAACACACAGCTACCCTAGGCTCAACCAGGAAGAAATAGAATTCCTAAACAGACCAGTATCAAGGACTGAAATTGAAACGCAACAAAAAACATTCCAAAAAAGACAAGTCCCGGACCAGACGGTTTCACACCCAAATTTTACCACACCTACGAAGAAGAACTGGTGTCTATCCTGCAGAAATTATTGTACAACATCGAGAAGGATGGACTCCTCCCCAACACATTTTATGAAGCCCACATAACCCTGAGACCAAAACCAGGAAAGGTCGCAACAAAAACGGAAAACTACGGACCAATATCCCTTATGAATACAGATGCAAAAATTCTCAACAAAATTCTAGCTAACCGAATCCAGGTGCTTATTAAGAAAATAATCCATCATGACCAAGTGGGCTTCATCCCAGAGGTTCAGGGATGGTTCAACATAGGCAAATCTATAAATGTAATTCACCACATAAACAGAAGCAAAAACAAAAACCATATGATCCTCTCAATAGACGCAGAAAAAGCATTTGACAAAATTCAACACCCTTTTATGATAAGAACGCTTAACAAAATAGGCATAGATGAGGCTTACCTAAAAATGATACAAGCCATATATGACAAACTCACAGCCAACGTGATACTGAATAGGGAAAAATCGAAAGCATTCCCGCTTAGAACTGGAACCAGACAAGGTTGCCCACTATCTCCACTTCTATTCAACATAGTGCTGGAAGTCCTGGCCACAGCAATCAGGTAAGAGAGTGGAATTAAAGCCATACAAATGGGAACGGAAGAGATCAAACTCTCACTATTTGCTGATGATATTATATCTTGAAAACCCCATGGATTCAACCAAGAGGCTCCTGGAATTGATAAATGAATTTAGTAAAGTCTCAGGATATAAAATCAATCCACACAAGTTAGAGGCTTTCATATACGCCAATAGCAGTCATACCGAGAACCAATCAAAGACTCAATTCCCTTCACAATAGCAGCAAAGAAAATAAAGTATCTAGGAATATATTTAACTAAGGAGGTAAAAGACCTCTACAGGGAGAACTATGAAACATTGAGGAAGGAAATAGCAGAGGACGTAAACAGGTGGAAAACCATACCATGCCTGTGGGTCGGCAGAATCAACATTGTTAAAATGTCTATACTGTCTGCAGATTCAATGCAATCCCTATTAAAATACCAGCATCATTCTTCATAGATGTAGAAAAATTAATTTTATGCTTTGTATGGAACCAGAGAAGAACCTGCATAGCAAAAACAATTCTAGGCAATAAAAACAAAATGGGAGGTATCAATTTACCAGACTTCAAACTTTATTATAAGGCTGTAGTAATCAAAACAGCTTGGTACTGGCACAAAAATAGAGCCATGGACCAGTGGAACAGAACTGAGAACCCAGATATAAAACCATCCTCATATAGCCACCCAATCTTTGACAAAGCAGACAAAAACATACACTGGGGAAAAAGATCCCTATTCAATAAATGGTGCTGGGAAAACTGGATAGCCACATGTAGAAGACTGAATCAGGATCCACACCTTTCACCTCTCACAAAAATCAACTCACGCTTGGTAACAGATTTAAACCTAAGGAGGGAATCTATTAGAATTCTAGAGGAAAATCTTAGAAATACTCTTCTAGACATTGGCCTAGGCAAAGAATTTATGAAGTAGATCCCAAATGCAATCACAGCAACAACCAAAACAGACAAATGGGATCTGATCAAATTAAAAAGCTTTTGCACAGCCAAAGAAACTGTCACAAGTGCAAACAGACAACATACAGAATGGGAGGAAAATTTTTGCATGCTACAAATCCGATAAAGGGCAGATAACTAGAATCTACTTAGAACTCAGGAAAATCAACAAGAAAAATCAAATGACCCTATCAAAAAGTGGGCAAAGGACATGAACAGAAACTTTTCAAAACTAGGCAGAATAATGGCCAAAAAACATATGAAAAAATGCTCAACATCTCTAATTATCAGGGAAATGCAAATCAAAACCGCAATGAGATATCACTTGTGAGACCGGCCTTTATAAAAAGGTCCCAAAACAATAAATGTTGGCACGGATTCGGAGAGATAGGAACACTCATACACTGCTGGTGGGACTGCAAACTAGTGCAACCTCTGTGGAAAGCAATATGGAGATACCTTAAAGAGATACAAGTAGAATTACCATTTGATCCAGCAATCCCATTACTGGGCATCTGCCCAAAAGAACAAAAGACACTCTATAAAAAGATACCTGCACCTGAATGTTTATAGCAGCACAATTCACAGTTGCAAAGATGTGGAATCAACCCAAGTGTCCATCAATACATGAGTGGATTAATAAAATGTGGTATATGTATACCATGGAGTACTATTCAGCTTTAATAAACAATGGTGATCTAGCACCTCTTGTATACTCCTGGATAGAGCTGGAACACATTCTACTAAGTGAAGTATTCCAAGAATGGAAAAAGAAGCACCACATGTACTCACCATCAAATTGGTATTAACTGATCAACACATAAGTGCACATATAAAAATAACATTTATTGGATGTTGGGCAGGGGGAAGGGGTGAGGGGAGAGGTGGGGATGGGTATATGCATGCACAAAGAGTGCGATGCGCACCATCTGAGGGATGGGGACACCCTTGAAGCTTGGACTTGGGGGGGGAGGGATGGCAAGGGCAACATAGGTAACCTAAACATCTGTACCCCCATAATATTCTGTAATTAAAAGTAAATAAAAAAGAATTAAGACCAATACTTCTTTTTTTATTTTTTGTGTGATTATTTATTTAATTTTTTTTTTTTCAGCACATTACAGGGGTATGAATGTTTAGGTTACATATATTGCCTTTGGCCCCCTACCCAAGTCAGAGCTTGAAGTGTGCCCATCCCCCAGATGGTGCACACCATATCCATTGGGTGTGAATATAGAAAATTAACAAGAAAAAGTCAAACCCCATTAAAGCCATATACAACAAACTCACAGCCAATATCATACTGAATGGGGAAAAACTGAAAGCATTCCCACTTAGAACTGGAACCAGACAAGGCTGCCCACTATCTCCACTTCTATTCAACACAGAGCTAGAAGTCCTAGCCAGAGCAATCAGACAAGAGAGGGGAATTAAGGGTGTCCAAATAGGGGCAGAAGAGGTCAAACTCTCGCTTTTCGCTGACGATGTGATATTCTATCTAGAAAATCCCAGGGATTCAACCAAGAGACTCCTGGAATTGATAAATGAATTCAGTAAAGTCTCAGGACACAAAATCAATGCATGCAAATCAATGGCATTCATATATGCCAATAACAGTCAAGGTGAAAATCAAATCAAAGACGCAACACCTTTCACAATAGCATCAGAGAAAATTAAATATCTCGGAATATATTTAATGAAGAATGTGAGAGACCTATATAGGGAGAACTATGAAACACTGAGAAAAGAAATTGCAGAAGATGTAAACAGATGGAATACCCGACCATGCTCATGGATTGGCAGAATCAATATTGTTAAAATGTCCATACCACCTAAAGTGATCTACAGAATTAATGCAATCCCTATCAAAATACCATCATCATTCTTTTGCAGATCTAGAAAGAATAATTCTACACTTGTATGGAACCAGAGAAGATCTTGTATAGCCAAAGCAATATTGAGCAAAAAGAACAAATTGGGAAGCATCAGTCTACCAGATGTCAAGCTTTACTACAAGTCTATAGTAACCAAAACAAAATGGTACTGGCATAAGAACAGAGATACAGACCTTTGCAACAGGACTGTGAGAATTCAGATATAGAACCATCTTCATATTGTCATCTAATCTTTGACAAAGCAGACAAAAATACTCACTGGGGAAAAGAATCTCTATTCAATAAATGGTGCTGGCAAAACTGGATAACCACATGTAGAAGATTAAAACTGGATCCCCACCTTTCACCTCTCACAATCAACTCACAATGTATAACAGACTTAAACCTAAGGTGTGAAACCTTAAGAATTCTAGTAGAAAATGTTGGTAAACTCCTGTAGACATTGGACTAGGCAAAGAATTTATGAAGAAGACCCAAAGTAATCACAGCAGCAACAAAAATAAATAAATGGGACTCGATCAAATTAAAAAGATGCACAGTGAAGGACACTATCAATAGAGCGAATAGACAACTTATAGAATGGGAGAAAATATGTGCATGCTACACTTCTGATAAAGGGCTGATATGAAGAATCTATACAGAACTTAAGAAAATTAAGATAAAGTCAAGCAACCCCATCAATAAGTGAGAAAAGGACAAGAACCAAAACATTTCAAAAGTAGACAGAATAATGGCCAGCAAACATATAAAAAAGTGCTCAACATCTCTATCATTAGGAAAATGCAAATCAAAACCACAATGAGATATCACCTAACTCCAATGAGAATGGCCTTTATCAAAAAGTCCCAAAACAACAAATGCTGGCTTGGATGTGGAGAGATAGGAACACTCTTACACTACTGGTGGGATTGCAAATTAGTACAGTCCCTGTGGAAAATAATTTGTAGATATCTCAAAGAACTGAAAATAGAAATACCATTTCATCCAGCAATCCCACTACTGGGCATCTACCCAAAGGAAAAAAAGACATTCTATAATAAAGGCATTTGCACTCGAATGTTTATGGCAGCAGAATTCACAATATTCACAATTTCAAAGATGTGGAAACAACCCAAGTGCCCAGCAATCCATGAGTGGATTAATAAAATGTGGCATATGTATGCCATGGAATACTAGTCAACTACAAAAAACAATGGTGAACTAGCACCTCTTGTATTATCCTGGATTGAGCTTGAGCCCACCCTTTAAAGTGAAGTATCACAAGGATGAAAAAACAAGCACCACATCTACTCACCATCAAATTGGTACTAACTGATCAACATTAAGGTGCTTGCTTGGATGTAATATTCACTGGGCATTGGTTAGATGGGAAGGAGGGGGTAGGGATGGGTAAACTCACAACTAATGCATGCGGAGCACACTGTATCAGAGAAGGGCACACTTGTAGCTCTGTCTTGGGTGACGCAAAGGCAATATCTGTAACCGAAATGTTTCTACTCCCATAATATTCAGAAATTTAAAAAAGCAATGATTTAGAAAACTGAAAATATAGTAGAATTGGTCAATACATGTAAAAATACTGTGATAAACCAAATAAAGTAAAACAAGTATTTAAAAAAAAGACCATTCATTCTCAGTGTTAGTATTGATACGTGGGATATTGTTCTGTTCATGATGTTGGATGATACCATTTTGGTTTTTTCCCCCTCTTTTCCTATTGTGTTATAAGAACTGCTAGCTTTAACTTTCAGGTGTCTTTACACTGGTTGGTATCTACTGCGCTGTTTCATGTATAATTCACTTTTGAATATTTCCTATAGGGCAGATCTAGTAGTGACACATTCCCTTAGTGTTTACTTTCCTGGAAAAATCTTTAATTCTCCGTCATTTATGAATCTTAGTTAGAAGGATACAAAATTCTTAGCTGGCAGTTGCGTCATTTAAGAAGACTCAATGTGGGGCCCTAATCCCTTCTGGCTTGTGAAGTCTCTGATGAGAAGTCTGCTGGGTTTTCCTTTGTAGGATAGTTATTGCTTTCATCTTGCAGCTTGTAAAATTTTCTTCTTCATTTTGACTTTGGCCAGGTTGATGACTATGTGACTTGGACATATCCTATTTGCTATGAATCTTCCCAGTGTTTGATGACCATCTTGTATCCAGATATCTGAATCTCTGGTGATACCAGGAACATTTTCCTCAATAATTTCCTTAAATAGATTTTCCATGCTTTTTGATTTCTTCTTCTCCCTCAGGGATACCTATAAATTGTATATTGGCTCACTTCACATAGTCCCATATTTCTCTGAGGGATTGTTCATTATTCTTTATTCTTTTTCTGCATCTTTAAGTCACTGGATTAGTTCACAACCTTGTCTTCAAGCTCTGAGTTTCTTTCTTCTGCTTGGTCTAATCTATTCTTAGATCTTTCTGCTGTATTTTGAAATTCCCTAAATGATTCTCATGTCTTTAAGTTCTGTTATATCCTTTCTTATGATGTCTCATTGATGTCCTGAAAGTTTTTTGGCTTCTTTGTGTTGGTTTTCAACTTTTTCTTCAATCCCATTTATCTTATTTCTTATCCATATTCTGCATTCCATTTTTAACATTTCAACAATTTCCTTAGTGTTGGTGTCCATTGCTTAGATCTATTGTGATCCTTTAGGAGGTGTTAGAACTAGTTTTTTTTTTATGTTTCCAGAGTTCTTTCACTAGTTTCTCATCATCTATCACCTCTTCTCTCAGTTCAGGGTGGATAAGTTTGCAGTACATCTGTTTTCCTTTGCTGGAAACTCTCTTACTTAGTGAGAACAAGGAGAGGCCCCCAGATGGTGCTTTTGTGACCCACTGTAGAAGACTGACCTGGCAGGAGAGGGGTGGATGCACAGAGATCTAGTAATACAGCTGTTCTGTATTGTCGCAATTCTCCTGTGATTGTCACAGTCCAAGCCAGTGGCAGATGATCTTTGTGCGGAGTGGGGGGTTGTTCCCCAGGCCACTGTGGAGTCTCTGGTGGGGCGCTGGGCAAGTCCCTTTCCACAGAGGCTGGTGTTGCAGGAGATTGCTCTGCCTGGGTCTCCCTGTGATGGTGGAAGTGGCAGCTGGGCAAAGCTATCTAGGCAGTGGTTTTTCATGTCTGGCCTGTGGGCTTTCACTCCACCTGGGTCAGATGTGATGGTGGCTTGTGGTTAGTAGGTCCCTGGCATAGTATTGGACCATGAGCGTGGTTCCCACTGGGTGGTGGGTGGAAGCCATGGGGGTGTGGCTGTGGGGCACAGCACCAGTGCAGGTGCCTTGAAGGCAGACCTTTGGGTCCCAGGGTCAGTGTAGAATCTTCAGGGGTGGGGCCACCAGGTCGAGTGGCAGCATGTGTTTTGTATGATCAAGGCTGTGGGCCTGGGCCACCAGGTGGCTGAGGCTTTCCCCCTGCCCAGGTCTTGTTGAGGCAGTTGCTATGGGACTTCTCAGGTGGTATCAGTGGCACCATTCTGTTTGAATCCTCCATGGTGGGTAGTGGTGCTTGGCTTGCAGTCACCGGGTGCACAAGAGCATCTTGTTTTCTTGCTCCCTCCCAGCCCAGCTGGGGCAATGTGGAGTTGGCTGCAGCATTACTGAGCCCTGTGTAGACCAGATACTCCAATTCTGAGAACTCAGAATGGCATCCATTGTAGTGACCTGGGAATGGAAGCCACCAGGTCCCTCCTGGGCCTGCTCTGGTGCCTGCAATGGTGCTGTACAGTCTCTGAGCAGCTCCCTGAAATCAGTCTGGACATCTGTTGATGGTGGTAGGGGACCCCTCACAGCTCAGGCTGTAGTGTCTGTGGGGAGAACGTGGAGCCCCAGGATTCTCTCCTCCTGTCCTTCCCCATGTGTGGATGCCTCCCCCAGGTACCTTCTGATCTTGCCAACTAGATCACCCCATCACCTTCTCCTTCACGGTGAGTGTCCCTCATCACTTCTCTGATGATTCACATTGCTCTCTCCAAGAAGGCCCATCCATAGGTGGTCATCTATCTGAAAATTTTGATCCTCTCCTTGAGAGTGGTGTGTGTGAGCTGCTTCTAGTACACCATCTTGCACCCATATCCCTGGATGTCTTTTTTTGAGAAATGTCTGTTAAGGTCTTTTGCCCATTTTTAATTGAGTTATTTGTGTTTTTTTCTGTTGAGCTGTTTAAGTTTTTTATATATTTTGGATATTAGCCCTTTGTCAGATGTATAGTTTGCAAATATTCTCTCCCATTCTGTAGGTTGTCTCTTCACTCAGTTAATTGTTTCCTTTGCTGTGCAAGAGATTTTTAGTTTGATGTAATACCATTTGTCTGTTTTCACTTTTGTTGCCTATGCTTTTGAAATCTTATTTTAAAAAATCCTTGCCCAGACCAATGTTATAATGTGTTTCCCCTGTGTTTTCTTTTAGTAGTTTTTTCATGTTTTACATTTATGTCTTTAATCCATCTTGAGTTGATTTCTGTATATGGTCAGAGGTGTGGGTCTAGTCTCATTTTTCTCCACGTGGATATCCAATTTTGCAAGCACCATTTATTGAAGAGACTGCCTTTTCCTCATGTGTATTCTTGGCACCTTTGTTGAAAATGGGTTGGCTGTAGATGTGCAATTTTATTTCTGGGCTTTTTATTCTGCCATTGGTCTATGTGTCTGTTTTTATGCCAGTACAATGTTGTTTTGGTTACTATAGCTTTGTAGTATGTTTTGAAGTGAGGTAGTGTGATGCCTCCAGGTTCCGCACCCCCCCCCCCCCCGGTTCGGGATTAATTTGGCTACTTGGGGTCTTTTCTATTTCCATATGAATTTTATAACAGTGTTTTTCTATTTCTGTGAAGAATGTCATTGGTATTTTGTTAGGGATTGCTTTAAATCTGTAGTTTGCTTTGAATAGTATGAACAATTTACAATATAAATTTTTCTAGTCCATGAACATGAGATAACCTTCCATTTATTTGTGCCTTCTTCAATTTTTTTCATCAATGCTTTATAGTTTTCAGTGAGAGGTCTTTCACTTCTTTGGTTAACTTTATTCCTAGATGTCCTTTTCTTGTAGCTATTGTAAACAGAATTGTTTTCTTTTTAAATTGTTGACTATTAACATAAAAATGCTACTGATGTCAGCTAGATGACCAACTGGAGTTGTCTGGAGCTTCCCCCACATCTAGAAAAGGGATCAAAACAACAAATAAACAACTATATTTCAACTGGAGTGATTAAGGAAGCACGCTGGAGAGTGCCAGGGGAGCAGTAAAATCCCTGTGGAACCTGTAAGCCCAGAAGCACCACAGAGAGGGGAGCAAGGCATCCTGCCTCCGCCACACTGTCTCCCCTGCTGGGATTGGCTTAGAGCTAGAGGAGACTTCTTCTTATGGAGAATAGATAAGGTGGAGACCCTTGATTGTCCTCACAGCCACCACAGATGCCAGCAGTCATTGTTACGGGAGTGTCCTCCAATCCCCATAGGCCTCAAATACAGTGTGGACAGTTGCTGGGATTCTGCATGGCTGAATTGACCCACAGCACAAAGCCCATTTCCAGTTTCCACCCCTGCAACCTAAGCTGCTATGACACAGTACCATTGTGAAACTGGACTCACAGGCAGAGTGCATCCTGCCCTGGAGGCCATTAGTCATTGACCCCATCCATCCCTGAGGCCCTGTCATCATTCCACTGTGTTCACTTGGGTGCCTATAGCACCAGTACTCCAGTTGCCTGGAGCCTAGGTCTGAAGGAATGACAGAGACCCCAGTGTCTGACCCTACAAGGCACTCTTATCTACCAGGAGAACAGACAGACCCACACCCCGGGGAAGCAGCCTAACAAGTACACTGTCCAATGCATGACTGGCCTGCTCTGACAGCTGGCCCAGAGGTCACCGCATCCTACTAAAGAGAGCCCCATGTAGCCACCAAACCTGTGCCTACCAGCCCCTGGCCTAAGGTGGCTCCACCCTACTGAATAGAGCCCTGTGCTTCTACCCAGCATGACACACATTCCCTTGCCCAACCACCTTCCTGGAGAGCGCGCCACACAGCCTGTGGGCCTATCACACTTGCACATGTTTGGCCTAACAACCAATCCTGTGCCCCCACCCCCAGCAAAACTGTGCCACCACCATTACAAACTCCCACAGCCTAGGCTACTGAGACAATCACAGACATTACAGGCAAGAATTACAGTTGAAAAATCTGTATGGAGACCAGGCTACTGGGCATACCCAGAACCAAAACCAATGCACTTTTCCTAACTGGCACCCTAGGGCCCATTTATAGGAAAAAGCTTCTTTCTATGTAAACTCTTCCATAAAATTAGAAGAAGTGATTTTTCCACTAGATATTCTGATAGAAACATAGAGAAACAAGAAACATGAAAAAGTAAGGAAATATGACACACCACAGGAACGCAGTAAGTCTCCTATAACAAAACCTAACATAAAGAATATTTTCAAAATAGCCGAAAAGGAATTTAAAGTAATGATCTTAAAAAAATTCAGCAAGATCCAAAAGAATATAGACAAACAATTCAGTGAAACCAGGTCAACAATTCATGATTGGAATGAGAAATTTAACAAAGAAATAAATATTATAAAAAGGAACCAAACAGAAATCTTGGACCTAAAGAATTCAAGAATGAAATTAAAAACGCAATTGAAAGCTTCAACAACAGACTAGATTAAGTGGAAGAAAGAATTTATGAACTTGAAGATAGGAATTTGAAACAACCTTGTTAGAGGAAGAAAAAGAAGTAAGAATAAAAAAGACTGAAGAAACCTTGCAGGACTTATGGGACATCATTTAGCAAACAAATATTTCCATTATAGGAATACCAGAAGGAGAAGAAATAGAGAAAGGCACAGAAACCTATTTAAGAAAATAATAGCTAACAATTTCCCAAGCCTTGGAGAGATATGGAGCTTCAGATTCAGGAAGCTTAAAGGTTCTCAATTAGAGTCAATCCAGAAAAATCTTCGAGGCTCATTATTATCAAACTGTAAAAAGTCAAAGACAAAGAGAGCATTCTAAAAAGCCTTTCTAAAAAGAAAAACATCAAGTAATGTATCAGGGAATCCCATTAGACTGTTAGCAGATTTCTCAGCAGAGATGTTGCAGGCCAGGAGAGAATAGTATAATATATTCCAAGTGCTGAAAGAAAACAACTTTCAGCTAACAATACTATATCTGAAAAAGCTATCCTTCAGAAATGAAGGTAAAATAAAGAACTTCCCAGACAAGCAAAACTGAGGTAATTCATCACCACTAGACCAGCCTTATAAGAAATGCTTAAGGGAGTGCTACAACTGGAAACAAAAGGACAGTAATTACTACCAGGAAAACATGATAGTTTAAAACTCACCAGTATAGGTAAATTCATAATGCTACTCAGAATTATGTACTAGCCTAGTACAGAAATGATGCCATGTGACCCTTTTGGTCCTCTAGTATGAAGGTTTAAAGTAAAAAATGTCAAAAGCATCAATGGCTACCTAAGACACAAAAGATAAAGATGTAAACTAAGGCAACCAAAATACAAATTGTGGGGAGGAGGCAGTGAAAAAATCTAGAGTATTTTTATGTGACCAAAGCTAAGTTATTATCAGCTCAAAATAGTCTATTATAATTATAAGCCACTTTATGTTAGCTCCATTGTAACCACAAGGAAAGAATTTGCAGCAGATACACAAATGAGGGAGAGAGAAAGGAAACAAAGGTTAGTACTGCAGAAAACCACCAAACCACAGATGTAAACAAAAGAGAAAGAAAGGAACAAAGCATTTATAAAACAACCTGAAAACAATGAACAAAATGGGGTGGGGCATGGTGGCTCATGCCTATAATACCAACACTTTGGGAGGCTGAGGCAGGAGGGTCACATTGAAGCCAGGAGTTTGAGACCAGCCTGGGCAATATGTCAGGACCCCATCTCTACAAAAAATAGAAAAATCAGCTGGGTGTGGTGGCACACACCTGTAGTCCCAGCTACTCTGGAGGCCAAGGCAGGAGGATCAATTGAGCCTAGGAGTTTGAGGTTGCAGTGAGCTATGAGTCCCATGGCACTTTACCTTGGATGACAGAGCAAGACTCTGTCTTAAAAAAAAAAAAAATTAACAAAGTGGCAGGAGTCTTTACCTATCAATAATAACCTTGAATGTAAATGGATTAAATTCTCCAGTTAAAAGATAGAGTAGCTGAATGGATTAAAAAACCAAAACTGAACTATATGCTGCCTACAAGAGACTCACCTCACTATTAAATACAAACAGACTGAAAGTGAAGGAATGAAAAAAATATTTCAAGCAAATGGAAACCACAAACGAGAAGGAATAGCCATACTTATATCAGATAAAACAGACTTTATGTAAAAAAATGTAAAAACAGAGAAAAAGTCATTATGCAATGATAAAGCAATCAATTTCAACAAGAGGACATAACAATTGTAAATATATATGCATGCACCTATCACCAGAGCATCCACTCACATAAAGCAAATATTATTAGATCTAAAGAGAGAGATAGACTACAATATTAATATAACGATATTTAGGGACTTCAATGCCCTGTTTTTAACAAGGGATAGATCATCTAGACAGAAAATCAAAGAAACATCAGACTTAAACTACCGAATGGACCTAACAGATATTTACAGAACATTCCCTGCAACAGCTGCAGAGTACACATTATTCTCAACTACACATCAACCATTCTCCAAGATAGAGCATTTGTTAGGCTACAAAGCAAGTCTTAGCAAATTCAAGATAGAGATCATGTCAAGTATCTTGACAAAAATTGAAAGGGAAATTAAAAAGTTCCTTGAAATAAATGAGAATGGAAACACATCATATCAAAACCTATGAGACACAGTAAAAGCAGTTCTAAAAGGGAAGTTCACAGCAATAAATGCCTACATCAAAAAAGATGAAAGTTTTCTAATAAATAACCTAAACATTCATCTCAAAAGAAAAATAAGAACAAACTAACCCCAAAATTGGTAGAAGGAAGAAAATGATAAAGCCTAGAGCAGAAATAAAATAGTCTTGCCAGTATCAAGCTTGCAACGTCTGCATCTGGTAAAGAGATTTATTATAGTGTGGGGTTCTACCCAAGACTCTGCATCAAGTGGTCACATACTTCTTTGAAATGTCTCTATTGAACCAGAGACAAAACTAGGAAATTACCAGAATATCTCCTGTTAGATGGAAAGAAAGCTTTCATGCTATTGGCAATAGCTGGGTAGCTTCCTCAAGTCCCTTGTGAGAACTAAAAAGTGCCTGGAAGTATTGAACTCTTCTCTCCTTCCTTCCCTCCTTCCTTTATTCCTTCTCTCCCTTCCTTCCTTCCTTCCCTCCCTTCCTTTGAGTATACAGTTCCATTATGGATTAGGAGAAAATGCCAAACAAACAAACAAATAGTTCCCGTCATGCTCCGAATATTAAACCAAAGACATACCCAATGAGTGAAACTAATAAGCTTTTTATGGCTTTACTCAAGACTGAAACTAATAGGCCTTTTATGGCTTTAACCGAGGTCTACAAAAAGAGAGAGCAAAATGATGTAGCCCTTTTGTGATCCAGAGCCACATCCAAAGACACCAGAAAGAAGAGAGATTTAGACAACGCTACAGCTGATATGCTAGCTGAAATGGGCTGTAACCCACATTTCTGTCTGTCCCTATTCTCGAGGGCTCCTAATCTTTTTGTTGGCCACCTGCACATGCAGGCCCAATGACCTGAGTACGCCTAATAGATGGAAAGTCAAAATGAGACAAACAGGAAAACAAAAGCTGTCCATGGGAGGGAAAGGATCATTAACAAATGGGTACCGCCAAACAAAGACTCATAACTCAAACTATTTCTTAGAAATGTTTCTCTCCTGAGCTAAAGGAATTTACTGAGGAAAGGAATTTATGGCAGGTTTAAAGGATTTTCACTTTGTTCTAAATCTGATTTCTGCTTTTTACAATTGCTAAAGGAATCCCCAGGACTAGCTGTTATAATCTTTTGTGTCGTTTTCAAAATTTGATTTTCCCACAGGTACCAATAAAACAGTTGTTTGGGATGAGAGCTCTCTAAATATTTTTCTTTTTAAACATAGACAATTTATTTATTCCAAAAACGACTCATTTCAATAAGCCAAAAACTTCACTCCCAAAGATAGACTAAGAAAAAGACCTACATTGCCACAGGGGGTAAAGGATAGTGTTTGCGTAAATGCTGTCTCTGGTCTACCAAAGAATGTGAGAAAGCTCTAGTCACAAACCTGCTAATTTGTGACACTGGGCAGGTGATTCTGGGATGTGACATTCCCAGCACCAATTCAAGCAATGAAGGTTGAGGTGCCAAAAGCCCCTTATGGACTGGGACCTCTTATTAAGATAAATTTCCCCGAGCTGGCATAGTCAGACAAAGAGAATGTTGCTTGTCATTTCATGTCTCGGGCTCCCAGCCTTTTTGCCTGGCTGCCTGAAGCAAGCTGATGTTTGTGCCCACTGATGGCAAAGATCAGAAAAAGTGTTCTCACTGGTCACAAAGCCAAGCTCTCAGAACAAAAAATAAGATGGAAGGAAAGTCTCATCCGGTTTTTGCCTCAGGGACCCACAGCAAAGTTTGTCCAAACAGGCGCTGCTCTGGCGAGAACCGTGCACTCACCGGCATGTGAGGCTGACTCGAACAACAGGCTTACGAGGGCCTGTGCCTGTGTCCTGCCCTGTGATTCTGCTCTCTCTGACACACAACAGAGACAAAGGAAAACAAAGACCATCTCTGGGAGGAAAGGGATCAGAAAACAAGAGTACTCATACCAAAAACGAACAAACCCCACCAGAGTCCTTATTCCCAAGAACCAGTCATACAAATGTTTTTCCTGTTAATGCAAATTTAGAAAGGGAAAGAGACAAAAAGACTCTTACGGTTCCCCGCTTGACTGGACTCTACAGGTAGAGATCCAGGAGACTGATGTGGTAAGAAACCTTACCTTTTGTAGGCTTTGTCAGGTCCCGTGGTCTCTCAGCCGTAGTATCTGGAGTGAACAGAGTGGAGTGATTTGGCCTCCTGGTAGCTCGCCACAACTGAGGGGGAGGAGCACTGTCTCTACCCTCTGAAGGTTCGATCACTAAGTCTATGAAATAAATCGACAGTAGACAGATTAACCATTTTAATCTGTGAAGAAAAACCATTTTAATTATGTGCATATACATGGAAGTCCCACAAAAAGTGAGACTCAAAAAAGTATCAGATGGGCCAGGCGTGGTGGCTCACGCCTGTAATCCTAGCACTCTGGGAGGCCGAGGTGGGCGGATCGTTCTGAGCTCAGGAGTTCGAGACCAGCCTGAGCAAGAGTGAGACCCCGTCTCCACCAAAAATAGAAAGAAATTAATTGGACAGCTAAAAATATATATAGAAAAAATCAGCTGGGCATGGTGGCGCATGCCTGTAGTCCCAGCTACTCGGGAGGCTGAGGCAGAAGGATTGCTCGAGCCCAGGAGTTTGAGGTTGCTGTGACCTAGGCTGATGCCATGGCACTCGCCCCAGGCAAAAGGGTGAGACTCTGTCTCAAAAAAAAAAAAAAAAAGTATCAGATGACTGCAACTTGTATGGCATCCTGAGCTACAGAGAAGAATGGGGGCCTGGGGCTTCTGGAGGGTGGCGGTGACACGAGTTATGGAAGGCGAGGGGGAAAATGTATGGATGAATAAAGGCTGTCTTGTTATGCAGATAAAGTCTCTCAGGCGACACAGCTTGTCTCGGAGCAGCCCTCAGAAGAATGGGTGACAGCCTGTGACAAAGTGTCTGCTCATGGTGTGCAGTGTCGACCTCAGTGTCTATTCCTGTGATACAGGTCATCTCCCTGGTGGATGAGCTCCCCACGAAGGGAACTCATGACAACTGAGTTTCCTTTCAGAGAATCTATTTTTAGGCAGATAAGGGAACTTCAGAGAAAGCCCCTTCTTGTGGTCTGGGGGAGAAAAAGAGACCAGAGACAGGAAGGTGGGAGGAGGTCAGGGGGCCTGTGGTTCTCCTTTAGTTCAAAGCACTCAGCACACCAAAGTGCAAATACGTGGAGTAGTGTTATAGCCTATAACACAGTTTGTGGGAATAATGTGTTGTTTTGGAGTATTTATAATGAAATGAGGATGAAGTTAGGAGCTCAATATAATGACGAAAATAGAGTTCTTCTCTAATATCCTTTAAAATGGTAACCCATTAAATTTAGAATAAAATAGGTGACAAGAAATAGATTTTTAAGAGACATGTACAACAGATTTTCTTTTCTAATGAAAACCATTAGTGGCATTCAAAAATATATTTTGAAATTTAAACAATTAATTTTAAAAGCTGTTTTTTATCATGTAGTGAACAGCAAACCTATTGGAAAGAATATCTGGCTTTGCTCTCCCCAAATTTTACTTTGCAATGTTTCAGAATTTTGTAAAATACTTTGAATGGTCTAGTCTTCTTGAAAATGGTTATAGCCTTTGAAAGTACTAGAATTGATAATCTTTTAAATGTCAGTTTTATTTTATAAAGTGACAACTTTTCATTGTAAACTAATAGTGAACATTTTGTAATGAAATGTATACAAATTAAAATAGGCTTTATTTGTTTTTGAACAGTTAGTTTCAAAAGAAGGGGCAATACTTACCAGGTAAAGAAATATTATACACAAGAATGTACTTCCTGGCTGGGTATGGTGGCTCATGCCTGTAATCCCAGCACTCTGGGAGGCTGAGGCAGGAGGTTCGAAACCAGCCTGAGCAAGAGTGAGACCCTGTCTCTACTAAAAATAGAAAAATTATCTGGGCATGGTGGCATGTGCCTGTAGTCCCAGCTACTTAGGGGGCTGAGGCAGGAGGATTACTGGAGCCCAGGGATTTGACGTTGCAGTGAGCTATGATGACGCCATTGCAGTCTAGCCGGGGCAACAGAGTGAGACTGTGTCTCAAAAAAAAAAAAAAAAAGAAAGTGTATTTCCTGAAAGGAATTAAAACACACTCATACAAACATGTGTGTGCACGTGTGTGCACACACACACACACACACACACACACTGCATAAGCAAAATTCCAACAATGCAGCTGTTGTCTTTTTTGCAGCAACAATTACTTCAAATTGAGCAGATGAGGATCATTCTGCTTGAAAATGTAATAACTTCGAAATCTTGCCTAGATTTAGGGACTAAAACTGTCACCCTAAATGAGTGACAGAGAGATGGATTCTCCAAAACAGAGTTTATTCGGGAATAGCAAGGGATTACAATCCAATATATGCATGCTATGGTGAACCATAGGCACTTTGGAAGAGGCTGGGATAAAGGTGAGCTTATAATAAAAGCAAAAAGGAGAAGATTGCATAAGCTGTTTTGAAACAAAGTTCATTAGTTGCTGAAGCTCATAGCAGGAGCTGGCAATTAGTCATTGGCAACACTGGTTATTGCTGGGGAGATGTCATCACAGAATAGGCCAATCTGGAATTTTTGTGGTTTTTAGAGATTGCAACAGTTCTTATCATAAGCGTAAGTGCATATGCCTTCTTCATGGCCTCCTCGCTCCATCTGTTAAGAGTTTGACTTAAGTGACTCCACGTTGGTACTGACGACTTTCCCAAAACTAAGTTCTGCTCAGCTCATTTAATTGGTCGTGGCCTCCAACAGAGAGAGCTTCTAGTTTTTCCTCATGGGCAAGTGAGTTCATGGATCAGTGGGCCAGGGAATGTGGAATGTAATATATGTCCCTATCTGAAGAGTTTTAGGAGGAGGGACCAGAAATGTGACAGTTTGTAAGTGACAAACCTTTCCATGAAAGACCCGAGGTTTCTGATTCAAGTTTCCAAGATCTACCTAGGGAGGACAGGATCTTGCTTCAGAGAATAGGCATGGACTTTGGAGGCCAAGTGAGCTCTGGGACACCAGATTTTTGGAATGAAGCTTTTTTTGTCAAAGGGCAACAAGGGCCACAGCTCAGGCAGCCTTCTTGCAGCTACCAGGAATGGGGAAGTTGTTACTATCCACGAACCTTGACTTCAGGGGCAGGGGAACTGTCTCCTGTCCATTCTGGCCATGCCCTCACCTGCAGTCTGGGTAAACTTCCCATATTTCAGTTAAGAGAAAAGGACTGCCCTGTCCAGCCCAGAAAAGATCATCCAGGAGCTAAAACCCACCCCAGTGCCCACACTCCCACACCTTCCCTTTGGCACGGTGGCAGACGTCCTTCTGCCTTGACCGAGGGGCTGAGGGCTTCCCTGGAACCTTGTGAGACTTGAGCCTATTCTCCATAAGATGTCAGCTCATAATGAAACATAGCCTTCTTGCTTGTTTCATTTTGGGAGCTTTAGTGTCGGGCTCAATGCATTATTTCCTGAGTTTTCCATACTTCTGTTTTCTCGTACAACATTTTATATATATATATATTTTGTATAGTTTTGTATGCTAAGTTTTTTTTCATTCCCTCACTCAGTTGTAAGTTTCTTTGGAGTTTTGTGATACTGTGGCCTGTATCACATGTTCTTTGTCAAGGGTGGAAGGAGCAGCCACAGGAAGGAAATGGGATGTTTTGTTTTTTTTGTGGCATCGTGGTTCCAGACAGTGGCACACAGGTTTGTAGGTTAAAAGGGAGCTCTGTGAGTTGTGACAACTCAAACAACACTGGCAAATAGTGACCTGTTTGCAAGGCAGTCTTTGCCCAGCCAATCCTTAGGACACCAGGTCCTGGGAGGTCTCCCAAGGACTGGGGATGTGCTATTTGCAGTCATTAAGGCAACAGACTGGAAGCAGGGTGGAAGTTGACAACCTGGGCTCATCCTAGTAACCCTGTCCATCCCAACCCCACCCCCTGCGCCCCATCCCTTACCCCTGAAAGGCTCTGAGCGGTAGCTTTTTGTAAGAAAAAACTCCTGACTCCTGAGTGCGGCTATAAGAATTTGGGATTTGTCTTTAACTGTAGACGTCCTGTTTTAATGCTTGTGGCTTGCTGGAAATCCCCCAGGGCAAAGGACAAGGCATCTGCTACCATGCCAAAGGGAAGGCGTGGGAGTGCGGGCACTAGGGTGGGACTTTAGCTCCTAAATGATCTTTTCTGGGTAAAACCAGCGGGAGTGGGGGCTGGGCAAGGCAGTCCTTTTCTCTTAACTGAGATATGGGAAGTTTACCCAGACTGAACATTACTTGTGGGTTTGTGTACAAATGTCCTCTTAAAAAGCAAAGACGGCTCTCACACCCCTTTGCAGTGTACTTTATATTTTTAGCTCCCAGCCTTTGGGAGGCTCTGGCAATCTAGTGATCTTCATTAGCCGATGATTACTCACACTTTTTTTTTTTTTTTTTTTTTACTGGATGTTGTCTATCTGAGAGATTTCTTTTTAAAATTTCAGAATATTATGGGGGTACAAATGCTTTGGTTACACGTATTGCCTTTGCACCACTGGTGTCAGAGCTACAAGCATGCCCAACCCCCAGACATTGTGCCCGTGTGAATTTACCCATCTCCTCCTCCCCCCCAACACCCGATGAATGTTACTTCCCATATGTGCACATAAGTGTTGATCAGTTAGTACCAATTTAATGGTGACTACTGGTGGTGCTTGCTTTTCCATCTTTGTGATACTTCACTTAGAAGAATGATCTCCAGCTCCATCCAGGATAATGTAAGAGGTATTCGTCTTTTTTTATGGCTGAGTGGAACTCCATGGTGTACATATACCACATTTTATTAATCCACTCATGTATTGATGAGCACTTGGGTTGTTTCCACATCTTCACAATTGTGAATTGTGCTGCTATAAACATTCAAGTGCAGATGTCTTTTTTATAGAATGTCTTTTTTTCCTTTGGGTAGGTACCTAGTAGTGGGATTGCTGGATCAAATGGTATACTAGTTCTACTTTTAGTTCTTTGCGGTATCTCCATACTACTTTCCATAGAGATTGTACAAGTTTGCAGTCCCACCAGCAGGATTTCTCATGCTTTGACAATAGTTGGTATTTCCAAATTTCCCTTCTTCTCCATCCCTTCCCTCTAGTGTGGAAGGGCCCAGATTTCCCATACTGGGCAAAGATTTTCTCAAACATGTTTTGTAGAAAGTGTTCAGTCCCCAGCCACAATAAGATGTTTGGTTAATTGAAATGCCAGAGTAATTTGGTAAGCCTCTGTAAGGTGTGGGAGCTGGTCACATATGTCCCCCTCACCTCTGTGTAGACAGAACACACAACAGCTGCTAGGCTACCTCTGAGCTGTTAAAGAAGCTGGACTCAGCGGCCTAGCTCTAAGTCGAGGGGGTGAGGGATTGAAAGGTGGCTTTCTGTCCCTCTCAGAGTGACAGCTTGACTTGATGGGGGATAAAGCCTACTGCTGCTGCTACTGCAAGAACTTGGCCCCCTGCAAGATGAGTTTGGCTGCAGGGAGAAAGAGAGTGCAGGGCAGCAGTATTCCAACAGCTGCTCCTGTACTAGCAGGGCAGCCTCTTCCTCTAGGGACAAGGGCCTGTTCCCAAACTAAGTGTCGAGGATTGGGGTCTCTGTTGTACCACTGCCAAGCTCACAGCCCTCCACCAGAGGACTCTTGGGGAGGGCAGTTCCTCCGCATGCCCAGGTATCGCTGAAGCGCGCAGGTCCTCGCACCTCCAAATTTAGCAGCTGCTCCCTGGCTTCTTAATGATGTTGCCAGGTCCCAGGATTTGTCTGGGTCATGTAGCCTAATTTGTTTTAGACCTGGTCATTTAGTACTAAATTTCAGTTACTGTATTCTTCAATTTCATTTTGATTCTTTAAAAAGTATTTTCCAATTTTCTGTAGAAATTCTCAATATTTTATTTTATCTCATGACATGGTAAGTATTTTATCTTAAAGTCCGAATCTGAAAAACTCCTTATCTTGAACCTCACAGGTCTATTGTTTCTTTTAATTTTCTTTCATATATGCATTATTTTCCTCTTCCTGTGTGGTTACTTTTTTTTTTTTTTTTTTTTTTTTTGTTAATGGGGGTTTTTTTTTTTTTTTTTTTTTTTTTTTAATTTTTTTTTTTTTTTTTTTTTTTCTTTTAAAATTTTTTTTTTATTTCAGTATATTATTGGGGTACAAATGTTTAGGTTACATGTTGAGGGTTAGGGTTGAGACATGAGAACCCCAGGAGTGGGACAGGACTTTGCCAAAGAGCAACCTGTGGACATGCCAGCTCACTGAGCAAAAGCTGCTCAACCTTGAGGGGGACATTCCACCCATCAGGGATGTCTGCAAAGGGACCCTGCCTTGAAGCCTGAGGGCTACAGCCTGGATGTCTGCAAACAGACCCAGGCTTGTAATCCGAAGGCGGAGAGAATGATCAAAGGATGTCAGCCCAGCACATAAGAGCAGTTTGCTGTTCTAAGCCTGAGGCAATGTTCCTATCTCTCTTCTGAGTTCGTGTCTAAGTAACTGAGGAGCTAAATAAAGTAGAAAGAAGTACATGGTCTCTTTTGTTCCACTTGGATTATGCGCCCTACCACTAACCCATGAGCTTTTCATGTGAAATCCTTGTAATCCATAACATGAAAAAGAGAATAAAAATGGGTGCTAGATTTTAGTCAGTACCACCTGGCTCACGGGAATGCTGGTGGCCCCCTGACTTCCCCTCACCCTTTCACTTTACTTTTTGTGTCCGTGCCTCTGTCTCTCCCATCTCTTGCAATGCACACTGCCTGGGGACCCAGTTATGTTGGGCGTGTTGTGAACCCCTGATAGTTACATATATTGCTTTTGCCCCACCTGAGTCAAAGATTCAAGCATGTCCATTCTCCAGACAGTGCACACTGCACCCATTAGGTATGTATATACCCATCCCCTCCTCTTTCCCTCCCCCTTCCCATCTACCTGAAACTCGATGAATGTTATAACTATATGTGCACTTAAGTGTTGATCAGTTAATACCAATTTGATGGTGAGTACATGTGGTGCTTGTTTGTCTGTTCTTATGATATTTCACTTAGTAGAATGGGCTCCAGCTCTATAAGACCTCTGCACTAGAATGTTCATAGCAGCACAATTCACAATTGCAAAGACGTGGAAACAACCCAAGTGCCCATCAATACCTGAGTGGATTAATAAAATGTAGTATATGTATACCATGGAGTTCTAATCAGCCGCAAAAAACAATGGTGATCTGTGTGGTTACTTTTGATTGAATACTAGATATTGTGTATGAAACATTGTGCAAATAATTTGATGCCCGGTTATCCTTTTTTCAGAGAGAAATTACTTTTGCTTCTTGTAATCAGGTGAGGGCACTAGTACTCTCCAATCACCTAAATCCATTTTTAGTGACTTAAAGCTAATGGTTCTGGAATTCTCAGTCTACTTCTGGTTTACCCTTCTAGGATGTAGGGATCCAATTCAATTTTAAGTCAAATAATAGTAATTTAACATTAAGATATATTTTTGATCAAAATAATTATTTTGTTTTGTTAGTACAATATAGCACTAACTTATTAATTTTTTCTTCAAGAAAAGACCTTAATATCTGCATAAGAATTAGAAAGAGAAGCTTTTTTGGTAAAAATAGCTTACACCGTTTATTCAAGAAAATTAATTTTCAATGAAAATATTACATATAATTTTTCTATTAGTCTATTTGTTAAAAAGCCTGTTAATGAATCCAAAACTTTCATCAGAATCTCAAAAGGTTCATTGGCCCAGAAGAGTTTAATCATTATTTATCCTAGATTGATTTCAACTTCCCAACACTCAATTCCACTACCCAAAGCCCTTGTTAAGGGCTAAGGAAAAAAAAATCATTTAGGGTTACACAAATGAGTTGTCCCACTTCTAGTAATGGTGAACTGACTTGCTGTAGACCAACTATTGTATGAAAAATGACTAGCAGGACAAAGTTGGCTTCAAAGCTTTGGGGCGGTATTAGGGCACTGAGGACCTGAGGCATGTGAGGGCAGAGACAATAACCAGTGTGGATCCATGAACAATAATCAACTGCTTTTCCCTCCCTTAATTTCTGGCATTTATACCTAAATCTTTAGAATCTGAGTGTAATCCCAAGGTCAGAGCATAGTTCCAGGAATGATATACAAGGAATTTCTTACCAGCCAGTGGTAGTAAGAACCAACAACGATAATCTAATAAGTTGAAAATAATGAGATGCTGTGTGTCTTATATATCTGATCTATATACTGAGAATTTTTTATACAAATTTTCGTGAGTTTATCTCCTAGAGGCAGTGTTTTTGCCACAAAAATTGATTTCATTGTTTTTATCTGAATTTGGAAATAGGAGATTCAAATTCTGTCTACTTAGTTCAATCATGGGCACTAATTTACAAAAAATCAACTCAGTGCTGCTTTTGGAAAGGAATTTGGTTCAAATTGCTGATTCACTTTTCATGTCTCCTTTAAAAGAGATCAAGCCAAAATACAACAATATTCGCTTTATCTCAGTCTACCAGTATATGCTTTTATTTTCAATTCCTATTAGTTATTATCTTCTCTATTGCTTGTTTTGCATTACTCCCTAGACAAGCTCACATAATTTATAAATCTGCAAATCTGACCTAAGCTTACTTCTGATTTTCTGTTCTCCCTATTGATTTTTATTTTGTTGTATATTATATTTTATATTGGTGTATCTCTTCTTTTTGTCTTTGCTCCTACAATCTCAGCATATTTATTCAAAGGAATTGGCAATATAATCTAGAAATTTATTCAGGACAAAAGAATGGAAAGAAGCAAAGAGAATGGAGCACAGAGTTGCTAAGGGTCAGCACCAGAAAGTGATTAGAGGAGCAACGATAGGAGATAGACAAGGAAGCAAAGAGGTCTTTAAATTGCTTTGCCTCAATATAACTCAGAAGAATGTTCTCTTTTCATGGACCATCAAGTGACTCAATTGTTGGGTTTGCATTTCTTTATCTCTGAGGAGAACTGGAAACAGAGGATGATATCTTACAACCGCTTCTTCTCCCTTCTCCCCTTATGATCTATTGCATCATAAACCAACCATGGCAGAAATTTTCTGGGTCCTCATCCTGTTTCTCAATGTCTATTTCATCATTAGCTATAGTTGTAACTATCCTATCACTTAAAAACCCTGTTTGGTTCAACCCCATTGTTTGGAGTTTTTATGGAGGCTCCATTACATAGGCATGTGTGATTAAATCATCTGCCATTGAGACTAAACTCAATCTCCAGCCCTTTCTTCTCCCTGGAGGGCTGGGGTTGAAAGTTCCAACCTTCTTATCACATGGTTGGTTCTCCTGGCAACCAGCCCCCATAATGAAGCTGTCTAGGGGACCATCAAGAGTCACCTTGTTAGTATAAACCTACAGGCATGGTTGAAAGAGGCTTATTATGAATAACAAAAGATGATCCTTCTATATTGCTCTGAAACTATTTTAGGGACTGAGGACAAAAAACAAACAGATATTAAAAGATACTCTTTACATCCTTATAGCTCTGGAGATGGTTCAGAATCTGGGAATAAGACCCAACTAGTATAACAAAAGATGCTCCTATCCCCCCATCACCCAGGAATTTTTAAGGCTTCAGAAGCTCTGTGTAGGATGAAAACTAAATATATATATTTCTTACAGTATCACAATATCACAAGTTCCATATTCCTATACCCATAGTAGATTTTCTTGTGGAAAATCTACTTGAGTCTACTAAACATCTTGTGGAGATGTTTGTGATGTTAATAGAAGGAATGGTTTACATTTTAGAGACTGTGTGAGTGAAAGGATCTCCAAGGTCTGAGTAATGACATGGAAGGAAACCAAAATATTGCTCTCTGAAGTACTGGGGATTGTTGGGCTGAAGAAGGTTAGAACGCAGGAGGACACTCCGCCTCTCCCTCTGCTTGCGTGATGGCAGGATAGCACTTTACAAAGACCAAGGTCTTCCTGCAGTCCTCTCTGCCTTTCCCATGTAAAGATAGGCCCCTTCACTAGGCTTTCTTATCAGCTCACAGATAGCAACAGTGCCAGAGGATCTAGGAGCAGACTTTACTCTTCCCATAAATTTACTTTCCCACATTTTCCCTCCTTTTGGAATTCTGAAGATGTTCTCTTCTTCATCTTGTGACCTAAAGGAAGAAGCTGAGGCAACATTAACATAGAGAGTTTATCTGGGCCAAGATTGAAGACAGCTGCCTGGGAGAACACTTCTAAGTTGCCTTGGGAAGTGCTTTGGAGAACAAAGGAGAGGCTCAAGTTTTAGGAAAAAGGACAAATCAAGAGAGGGGTTGGTTACAAAAGTTGTCTGTCAGGAATTCTCGTCAGTGGACAGAAATAACATTGGTTAGTGGTTGGCTATACATTGCTGAACTACGGGTGTATGGCATGGCATTAGTTTGCAGGCTGCATGGCAAGGAGCTTCAAGAGGTAATCATTTAGCTCGAGGAGGAGAGTTGATGTGACTCTTGTTACATTTTAAAGGGGCTGGCATTTGCCAGCTTGAAAGTTTTTTTCTTTCTTATCACTATATAATATTTATAGCTCTTTGTTAAAATATTATTTAAGGAAGGCCTCTAAGCCACTGCCTTGAGAGACAGAGAGATACTTTTGAACCGATTGCCTGAGTGATGGGCACAGCATGTATTAATAAACTTCTTGCTGATTAATCTGACTTTTGCTTTCAGGAGAGTGTCTCAACCAAGAACCTATGAGGAAAAGAAAAAATATTATATTCTCCCCTTATAGCATAGAATTCATGAAGCCTGCTTCTGATTTTTTACCACTCAGGCTCCCTTTGCCTAATAAGGATGATCAGAAAACATTACTAACCTCTGCTCAATATTAGTCTTGATGCAATAAGAGGAATGTTTCCCCAACTTTGTAGGTAGTTTCCAGAATGTTCCATTTTACAATTACGTTCCTGAACAATGTCCATGGGTTTTATGTTATTTACTGTATTACTACTCTTAATATCTAAGTCATATCCATTCAACCAGACTTGCTGACTTCCTAGGACACCGATCAGCACATGGATTAAAGCTTGCATAAAATAAGTAAACAATACAAAGGCTGGTTAGGGAGCACCTAATTTAATTATGTGCTTAATTTAATTATGGTTTCCAGATAAAATTCTTTAGTTTTCTATTTTGCATGGAAGAATGAGTAGGAATCAGAGAGAGAAATTTTATGTTAGTAACTGAAGAAATGATATGAGTATTCTTGTCAAAGTTCTCATGAACTATTTTCAGTACATTTCTCAATACCTTTTGTTTTTTTCTATGTCTTTAAATCACTGGAAACTTTAGTTGAAACCATGACTTCCTCTTTTCAAGTATACTTAGTATTGGAAATCTCTTAGTCTTATCAGAGTGTGTAGCCATATGTCTCCAAGATCTGGCCTCTTTGAATGAAGCCAGGTCTCTGGGTAACATATTCAGGGAGAAAGATACAGAAGGTTCCTGGACCTTCTGAACACAAGGAGCCCACATGATGGTGCAAGAAGGGCAACCTCAAGGTGAGCATTCCCTTTCTCAGTTCCACAAAGAAAGGTCTAATAGAAATGTGTGATGAGATGGTAAGAATCATCTGGAGAGAAGAGGTAGACAATGAACAGACTGAAGAACTAATGATTGAACCAATATAGTATACTCGTGAAAGAAAGAGTACTGCCTCAGAGAGAGAAGCGCTTGAAAGAATAAGAAACCAAATATGCATATTTTTGGGGTAGGGAGCTTATAGCAGATTTTATCAAAAGTTTAGGGAAACAGGAGATTTACACAGTAAAATGTAAATAGCTAAAAAATAGATTATTAAATATCTCTGTTCTTAAAAGTCCTTTGACTATTTTTGAAATTCAGACAGCAATATTCTTTCAAATCTCCCTGGCTTACTTTTTGTACTGCTTTCTCATTCTTTTCAGAAGGAAAAAATTCTCCCTTTTTTTAGTGCATGAAAATTTGACTTTAGCTCGAACTCTTTGCATATCCATGAATAGTATTTTTTATTTTTATTAAAAAAATCATATGGCTACATAGTAGCTGTACATATTTATGGGATACATGTGATATTTTGATACATTCTGATATTTCGATACAAACATATAATGCGTTATGATCATATCTGGGTAATTGGGATATCCATCACCTGAAATATTTATCATTTCTTTGTGTTGAGAGCATTCCAGATCTACTCTTCTAGCTATTTTGAAATATAATATCAATTATCATTAACAATAGTTGCCCTATTGTGCCACCAAATGCTAGATCTTATTCCTTCTATCTAACTGTATTTTTGTACCCATTAACCAACCCCTCTTTATTGCTCCCTCCCACTACCCTTTCCAGCCTCTGGTAACCACCATTCTATTCATTACTCTCTATATGATCAGGTTTTTTTTTTTTAGCTCTCACATATGAATGAAAACATACTAACTTTGTCTTTCTGTGCCTGCCTAATTTCATTTAACATGTTGTCCTCCATTTCCACCCATGTGTTGCAGATAACAGGATTTCATATTTTTTAATGGTAGAATAATATTCCATTGTGTATGTATAACACATTTTCTTTATCCATTCATCTGTTCATGGACATTTAAGTTGATTCCATATCTTGGCTATTGTGAATAGTGCTGCAATAAATGTGGGAGTGCAGGTATCTCTTTGATATACTGAAGAAACCAAATATTAATACAGGGATATGAGAAGTGGGAGACAAAAGTGATGTTTTGAGAAAGATAGGAAATCAACAGAAGAACGTAATATTTAAGAAGAAAGAATAAGGAAAGGGAAATTACAGTCAGTGGAGGATGCATTTTGCCCAAATTGTTTTGGGCTTCAGAGCTACTACCTGGTTATTTATTTGGAGAGACTTTGCAAGCTCTCTTCTTGCTTCAAGTTTTTAATTACTCTGAAGTTCTTCATCCAGTTTCGTCATTGCTCTGAGCTTCCTGGAGATTCTGCCTCCCTGGCTCTCTGGTAATTAATTGCATTCATCTTGCCGATCTTGCAGAGAAAGGAGTCTGTTGGTTCCTGAGGCTCTGGTGTGTTGCTGTGATTTCCATGGCACTCCTCAGTGTTTGTTTCATTGTGAGCTGTGTGGGTAAGTTCTCCACTGACTTGCGTCTCCCTTGGTCTCTTTCCCTCATGTATTCTAAAAAGATTCCCTGCACTATGTTCTCCTTTACCCCATTACTATGTCCGCTCTTACTTGAAATGCCACACTTTCTTGATTTCTCCTGCTCTGTTTCCTGCTCCTCCTTTATCTTTTGATAACTGACTCTTGTAGATTTACTTTATTAGTTTTATTAGCATTTTTCTGCATCACGGCCTCACATATGCATGTTATGTCCTTGCAGCCATCATCTAAGACACCATCTTCCCAGACTGGGTCCACTGGTGATCATATGTTCTCTAGTCACAAAACCCCTCCAATGGGAGTCCAACTCTACTCGCTTTTATAGTTGTCGTACTTTAGATTACAGTCTTTGATTCATGTTGGAGTCTTTCCAAATATGAGAGGAAAAAGTGTTCAAATGAAATAATGGAGATAAAGAGAATACAATATTTCTTCCCTGTTCTATTTGCCTCCAAATACATATTTCAAGTTCATTGTGTGAGAGGTGTCAAAGAACTTCTTGCTCTCCGATCCACAGTTTGGTCCTCTATTCACTGATGAAGTGATTGAAAATATTATTGAATGGTCTGGGGGGGAGTGAAAGTGACTTCCTATGTCAAACAGATCATGGCTGCAGTTCCCTCAAAGATGTAAATAAACCTTGTAGTGTTTAGTAAAACACAAATAATCATCATTAAAGTTAGAGTTTGGTTTGTTTTTCATAATCAAGTGTAAGAGAGAAGGGGGTTTAAGAATTAATTCATTAATTCAAGAAGAAACAGAAATTCAGAACCCCCAAACAGGGACTAAAATAAAGAAAGGTTTAACTGTACTGGGCTCAAGAGTAGAAGGACACAAAAGAAATGAGTGAAGAATCAGGTCAGGACCTGAGAGAGAATAGGCCTTGTTCAATGTGTATATCCATCAACATAAAGTTAATTTAAAATGTCTCCATAAACGTTTAAAGTCTCCCCTTGTTTGTTATTTACCCCATATGTTTATCTGTGACTACATACAGTTAGAAATATTTAGAAAACATCGAAATAAGCCGTGTGCTTGCTTCATGCTTATTAAAATTAAGGAGAAGCAGACATCCAGTGAGTTGATAAATATCTATTGATGACTTTGTCACAGTCACTATTCTAGGCATTTGTGATTGATGTAGAAAACAGGTAGAATCTCAGCCCTAGATATATGGAGCTTAAACTCCAGGGGGGAAAAGACCACAAGTTAAGGGGCAGACATACAAATAAACAAATAAGGTAAATGAATACAAGCAAGCAATAATTCTGCATGGTCATAATTGGGCTTGTGTAGAGAAAAGAGTGGAGGTTGGAAGTAAACCGGCATGGCACAGACATAGAGAATAAGGCTCTATAGCAAAAGCTGGATGAACGCTAATCCTTGCCCTTCCTTCACAGTGACTTATCGTTTTACACATGGCAAAATTGACAAAAGGCTGTCTGAACTGCATGTATATCATTCAGGTCTAACCTGCTTCAGTGAAGGAACAAGGGTGACAGGTAAATCTTTACAATGCTTAACTAGACTTTCTCTTTTTTCAGAGAGGGATCAGGATTGAATTCAAGATTGGTGTGTTCTATTGTGTGTGTGCGTGTGCATTTTATTAAAGTCTCTGCTTGGATACCTTCATGACTTCTCTAAACTTACATGTTTTTTTTTTTTTTTTTTTTTT
>RJWJ010010907.1:35303-45978 GCA_004363605.1 Indri indri | reverse complement strand
CAGTTTTCCCAGCACCATTTATTGAATAAGGATTCTTTTCCCCAGTGTATGTTTTTGTCTGCTTTGTCAAAGATTAGGTGGCTATATGAGGATGGTTTTATGTCTGGGTTCTCAGTTCTGTTCCACTGGTCAATTGCTCTGTTTTTGTGCCAGTACCATGCTGATTTTAATATTACAGCTTTGTAATAGAGTTTGAAGTCTGGTAGATTGATGCCTCCCATTTTGCTTTTATTGCCCAGAATTGTTTTTGCTATGCGGGGTCTTCTCTGGTTCCATACGAAGCGTAGAATTAATTTTTCTACATCTGTGAAGAATGATGTTGGTATTTTAATAGGGATTGCATTGAATCTGTAGATTACTTTGGGTAGTATAGACATTTTAACAATGTTTATTCTGCCGACCCACGAGCATGGCATGTTTTTCCACCTATTTACGTCTTCTGCTATTTCCTTCCTCAGTGTCTCATAGTTCTCCCTGTAGAGGTCTTTTACCTCCTTAGTTAAATATATTCCTAGATACTTTATTTTCTTTGCTGCTATTGTGAAGGGAATTGAGTCTTTGATTTGGTTTTCTGTATGACTGCTGTTGGTGTATATGAAAGCCTCTGATTTATGTGTGTTGATTTTGTATCCTGAAACTTTACTGAATTCATTTACCAGTTCCAGTAGCCTCTTGGTTGAATCTTTGGGGTTTTCTAGATATAATATCATATCATCAGCAAATAGTGAGAGTTTGATCTCTTCTGTTCCCATTTGTGTGCCTTTAATTCCACTCTCTTGCCTGATTGCTGTGGCCAGGAGTTCCAGCACTATGTTAAATAGAAGTGGAGATAGTGGGCAACCTTGTCTGGTTCCGGTTCTAAGTGGGAATGCTTTCAATTTTTCCCCATTCAGTATGATGTTGGCTGTGGGTTTGTCATAAATGGCTTGTATCATTTTTAGGTAAACCCCATTTATGCCTATTTTGTTAAGTGTCCTTATCATAAAAGGGTGTTGAATTTTGTCAAATGCCTTTTCTGCATCGATTGAGAGTATCATACAGTTTTTGTTTTTGCTTCTGTTTATGTGGTGAATTACATTTATAGATTTGCGTATGTTGAACCATCCCTGCATCTCTGGAATGAAGCCCACTTGGTCATGGTGGATACATCAAAAAAGGAAAACTACAGACCAATTTCCCTTATGAATATAGATGCAAAAATTCTCAACAAGATTCCAGCTAACCGAATTCAGTAACTTTTTAGAGCTATTTTTGTCTCTCTTCACTTCCCTCTGATAAATTTAGAGGTAGTTTGGATCACTTTAAAACAATTTAGTCTTTACACTGTGTGATTTTAGATAATACCATTTCTCTCTTGTCAAGCAGATATGATGTTTCTTTTAGGAGATTTTCTTTATTCTCCCACTTCCATTAGCATTTTAACTTCACTTAGCTGTGCTTATTTGATGTGAATAAAAGTCTGTTTTTGATTGCCTACTTAAATCAATGATTGATCTTATTGGCCCATGAGAAACCTGAGCCATCAGGTCAGGCATTGGAAGCTACAAAGAGTCATTCTCTTTTAGAGACAGGATACTTAATGGTGCTTCAATAAGTGGATTAGAGGGAACAGCACCCCTGGCTCACAGTAATTTGATAAAGTACATACATTCCATGCCTCTGATAATCCAGAAATAGAACAGAGTCAGTTGAATAGATATGACATAGACAATGATTCAACGTGTTAAAATACCATGAAGAAAGCACCATTTCCTCTTCTTAACCATTTGTCAACCATTCCATTAGTTGTTAAAAAAAAAAAAAACTTTGAAAGAAATTCAATGAATTATTGATATCAAAAATTTCCGCTAATATCAAGTCTCTCAGATGGATTTTAAAGCATGTCTCTGGATCCCGTTTTGTTCTGTTTCTATTGTTTGTTGTTTCTGCTGATTTTTGTTCCTGTAGCCTTGTCTTCTTTTGCCCATGATTATTTTAAAGTTTTTGCTGGGAATTGTATTTGCAGAATTGTTTGCAGAAATAATCTTCTACCAGAAAGAATATATATTTGCTTCTGCTGAATGCCTGTTAGCACTTGCAGATCAAGATCATCTCAATCTAATTTTAGGAAATGAGATGGCCTGCCTATCCATTGGTGGCTGATAGACTCCAAATCTTATCTCCCTAAACCTGAAAGTCATTCAAAAGTACTGCTCAGCATCTCAGACTCTCAATTTCCTCCTCTGAAATCACCCAATACCCTAATGTTCAATGAGTAAATATTTTAAGCTTTGTAGGCCATAAGGTCTCTATTGAACCTACTTAACTCTGCTGTTGAAGTAGGAAAGCAGCCATCTGCAATACATAAACAAATCAGTGTGGCTATGTTACAATAAAAGTTTATTTATAAAAATGGGAGGTAGGCCTGTACTTCATAATTTGCCAATCCTACCATAAAAGAAAAATGTCTCCATATGTCTGCCCACCTCCAAATCTTCCATACTATCCCAAATCCTAATACAGCAATTCTCTGTTGTCTTGTTAGTTCACAAATAGTTCTAAGAAGATTATTTTTATGCTTTAATCAGCTACTGTAGTTGTCCTCAGTGGGAGGATTAGTTCAAATTACCTAACTCACTATTACTTCAAATTTAAGTACCTTTTTGTTAGATTTTGAGTCAAAAACATTCCATGAGAGGAAAACCCACTAACTCAAAGAAACCTAGACTTTCTATTCATTAGAATTTAATGAACTATCTGTAAATTGTCAGGAAAAGCATATTTTAATTAAAATCTCTATGAATACATTTTCCCCTTTGGGTTAATTATCAAAACCCTGGTAATTATCTTCTATGTCCATGTTTATGAAATATTAAATATTTATTGAGCAATTTTATGTGTTTGTCACTTGATTACTCCAAAGGGTACAAACTTTGAATTATTGACATTTCATTATTCAAAAGCAAGACAATAACAGGGGTGATCCCGCTCTTTGGGAAAGGCCTCCCAGTCCATTCTTCTCTATTCTCACTGGTTACACTACACTCTACAGAATTTGCTACCTATGAATTGGAAACCCAAGTTTCCTTTTAAATCTTAATAATCATAGTGGTATGATTTGTAGTAGTATCAATTGGAAGTACAACTCTCTCAAAAACTTAGTAGGCTTCTTATCTATTTTATTATAATCAGATTCACATTCTGAAATCCTTAACAACAGTTCTATTCAAGACATAGTTTCCAGAAATACTTTATTTATTGGCTTTAATACTTCCATTATTGGCTCTTCTTTTCAAAGTATTATGGGGATACAAATGTTTTGGTTACAATGATCACTTTTGTAATGCTTGAGTCAGGGTTATAAGTGTGCCCATCACCCAGATAGTGTTCATTGTACCCATTAGGTAGGTTCTTGCCCATCCCCTCTTCTCTGCCCCGCTGATTGATTTCCATTAAGTTTACACTTCCCTCTATGCACATGTGTACTAATTGGTTAGTTCCAATTTAGTAGCGAGTATATGCAGTGTTTCTTTTTCCATTCTTTAGATACTTCACTTAGGATAATGGTCTCCAGTTCCATCCATATTGTTGAAAAAGGCATCAAGTCATCCTTCTTCATGGCTGAGTAGTATGCCATGGTATACATATATGATATTTTGTTAATCCACTCATGAACTGATGGGAATTTAGGTCTATTACACATCTTTGCAATTGTGAATTGTGCTGTAATAAACATTGGAGCACACGTGTCTTTTTGGTAAAATGATTTTTTTTCTTTGGGCAAATACCCAGTAGTGAGATTGCTGGACCCAATGCTAGGTCTACTTTTAGTTCTTTGAGGAAATTTCCATAATGTTTTCCATAGAAGTTGTACTAATTTTCAGTCCCACCAAAAGTGTACAAGTAAGTGTTCCTTTCTCTCTGCGTCCATGCCAGCATCTATTGTTTTTGGATTTTTTTAATAAAAGTCATTCTAACTGGATCCCAATGGTAATCAGAGTAACAACAAAAATAAATAAATGGGACTTGACACCTGATTAAATTAAAAAGCTTCTGCACAGCTAAGGAAATGATTAACAGAGCAAACAGACAACCTACAGAATGGGAGAAAATATTTGCAAGCTATACATCCAATAAACGGCTAATAACCAGAATGTACAAATAACTCAAGCAAATCGGCAAGAAAAAAAATCAAACAATCCCATTAAAAAGTGGGTAAAAGACATGAGCAGAAGCTTTTTAAAAGAAGATAGACAAATGGCCAATAAACATATGAAAAAATGCTCATCATCACTAATTATCTGAGAAATGCAAATTAAAACCACAGTGAGATATCACCTGACCCCATTATTGGCTTTTACGCTTCCATTCGTATCTATCCAATTAATGGCCAATTACCTTTCCGGCTTCAGCATGAGAGACATTCTCTTAGACTCTTTTCCCTGACCCTTTTTATCCAAGGGAAATGTTTTACTCATACAACACTGTTAATTTGACATTTGTTTTGAAGCACCTAAATCCATTTGCAGAGTTTAACAATAGCTGTGGAGGTTTATCTTTAATTCAATCTCCGTGTTGAGGACCAATTTTACTTGGACTTAGTATTTTAAAACCTCTCTTAATTTTGTCTCCTATTATTTCTCTCCCAAGAAGTAGTTACTTTTTCCAGTATTGTAATGCCTCCAATCTCTAATTCTCTTATTTTTTCTTTTTTTCCTTTTCTGAGGTCAATTGTCTTGTCAAACACTGCCAGAAGCAACTAACTACTGTTACTAACATTCTTCTTTCCAGTCCCTTCCTTCTCAAGCTGCAAATTCATTAGGTATATGAACTGCATTCCAATCTATAACAGAATAACGATTTGGCAAATGTTTTGTCAATGCATCCCCATCTTTCCAGCCTCAGGTAGTAGTTTTCTCTCCAAACATTACTGGGCTTTAAAGCTAATACTGTTTATCTAGGGATTTTTGTTGTTCTTGTTGCTATGGCAACACTTTATTGTAGTACCAACATTTGTATCAGTCAGAAAAGGCTAGGTTATGCTACAAGGAGCAAACGAGCTCCAACTCTCAGTGGCTTACAAAGAACAGGGTACGTTTCTTGCTCTCTCTACATACCCATTATGTGTTCACAGGGGTTTCTGCTCCACATCATTTCCACTCAAGAGCCCACAGTGATCGAGACTCCATCATCTGTAACACTGCTGGTAACTGCAGCAGGGGGAGGGAGAACATAGAGAATTGACCACAGACCATTAAATGCTTCAACCTAGGAGGGGCACATATCACTTCACACATTTCATTGGCCAAAGCAAACACACACCTAGCTTTAAGAAAGCAGGGAAATGCTCCTGGGGGGTCGGGGATGGCAAAAGAAACAGACATATTGGTGAGTGTGATTATGCTCGTTATGCTCAGTGGAAGGGTCCTTAGAGATCATTTAGATGAATTTCATCATTTGACACTTAAAACACCCGAAAGCCAGAAAAGAGGCATTGCTTTTTCACAAAGATAATACTTGTTAGATCTTGGACTAGAAACAATCTCTTGAATCCTTTTCCAATGTTTCTACTGTGTGGTTTTGTCTCAGCTGATTCTTATCATTCTCTCATATGACACTATAATTTAGGAAGTGAATACTTCAGTTTTCATCTGCAGCTAATATATGAAAATGAGTTAAATTCAATGTATAGCACATATAAGTTTACAAATTTATTTACCACTGACACAATTGAATTTCATGATTCCGTATCAATGACATCAGAGTCATGCAATATAACAGTGGTTGAAAATTTGTTTTCTATCACTGTCCAATGATGTATGCAAAACGAGAAATATAGAGACCAGCTTTTTACAGTGAAGAGCTTTTATATTGAAGACTAAATTTTGTCTATATTTTATATAGGCAAAAATATAACCATTTAAAATTAACTAAATTAATTTTTTAAAATTAAGAACATCTAAAACATCTACGTCCTAACTGAATGCAATATTTCCTAAACGATTTTTGATTTAAAGGCTTTAATTTCGTTTATCTTTTCGAAAAACCAGCTTTTCGTTTTGTTGATCTTCTGTAGAGTTCTTTTGTTCTCAATTTCATTTAGTTCTGCTCTGATCTTAGTTATTTCTTTTCTTCTGCTAGGTTTGGAATTGATCTGCTCTTTCCTTTCCAATTCCTTTAGTCTGCTTATTAGTTTGTTGATTTTTGAGCTTTCTGTTTTTTGGATGTGAGCATTTAATGCTATTAGTTTTCCTCTCAGGAATGCTTTTGCTGTATCCCACAGATTTTGGTAACTTGTGTTACCATTATCATTTAGTTCAAAGAATCTTTTGATTTCCCTCTGTATTTCCTCCTTGACCCAATAGTTATTCAACAATAGATTCTTTAATTTCCATGACTCTGTGAAGTGGTGAGTATTTCTGTTGGACTTGAACTCTAATTTTATACCACTATGATCTGAGAAGATACACAGCATAATTTCTATTTTTTTGAATTTGTTGAGGTCTGATTTGTGGCCTAGTATGTGATCAATTTCGGAGAAAATTCCATGAGCTGATGATAAGAATGTATATTCTGCTTTATTTGGGTGGAGTGTTCTGTAGAGGTCTGTTAGACCCTTTTGTTCTAGAGCTCTGTTTAAGTCCATCATTTCTTTGCTTATTTTCTGTTTTGAAGATGTGTCCAGTTCATTCAGTGGGGTGTTGAAATCCCTGGCTACTATGGTGTTATTGTTTATCATGCTATTTAGATCAGACAGGGTTTGCTTTATGTATCTGGGTGCTCCTGAGTTGGGTGCATAAATATTAAGAATTGTTAAGTCTTCTTGTTGGATCTTCCCTTTCACCATTATATAGTGACCATCTTTGTCCTTTCTTACTTTTGCTATTTTAAAGCTTATGTTATCTGAAATAAGTATAGCTACCTCTGCTTTCTTTTGACTTCCATTTGCCTGTATGATTGCTTTCCATGCCTTGACCTTGAGTCTGAAAGCATGTTTGTGCGTTAAATGCATTTCCTGTAGACAGTATATACTAGGCTTGTGGATTTTTATACACTCTGCCAGTCTATGTCTCTTCAGAGGACAATTCAAGCCATTCACATTTATTGAGATGATTGCTATTTCGGGTAGATTTCTGTTCATATTGTTGGGCGAATTCCTATTGTTTTGTTTTACTCCTTGAGCCATTGTGGAATTGAGGTTCTAGACTTTAACTCTTGAGTGATTTACTTTGGAGAGTGTCTATTGCACTATTCAGTGTGTAATGCAGCTCTGAGTACTTCCTGTAGGGCTGGTCTGGTCTTCACAAATTCCATCAGTGATTGCTTTTCTGGAAAGGTCTTTATTTCTCCCTCATAGATGAAGCTTAGTTTTGCCAGGTAGAGAATTCTATGTTGGCCATTATTCTGTTTTAGAAGATTAAGGATAGGCACCCAGTCACTTCTAGCTTATAAAGTTTCAGTTGAGAAGTCTGCAGTTAGTCTGATAGGTTTCCCTTTGTAGGTTATCTGCTGTTTCCCCCTCACTGCTTGAAGGATTGCTTCTTTCATGTTTACGTTGGTCAGCCTAATAACTACCTGATGTGGTGATTGTCTTTTCACATTGAGTCTCCCAGGAGTTCTGTGTGCTTCTTGTATCTGGATATCTAGATTTCTGGCCAGGCCAGGCATATTTCCCTCCAGTATTCCATGAAATAAGTTTTCCAGCCCTTCTGTATTATCTTCTTCTGTCTCTGCTACACCAATGATTCTTATATTTGGCTTCTTTATATAATCCCACATTTCTTGTGTGTTTTGGTCTTGTCTCTTGTTTCTGTGTTCTTTTTCTTCATCTGATTTGTTTAGCGCATAGGCATTATCCTCAGGCTCTGAGATTCTTTCTTCTGTGTGATCCATTCTGTTCTTGAGGCTTTCCACTATGTTTTGAAGTTCCTCGAATGCCTCCTTCATTTCCAAGGTTTCTGTTTGGTTTTTCCGTAGTATTTCAATTTCTTCAGGAAATTTTTCATTGATTTCCTGTATTGTTCTTGTGGCTTCTTTATGTTGGGTTTCTATTTTCTCTTCAATTCCATTGAGTTTTCTTACAATCCATACTCAGAATTATTCCTCTGTCAGTTTAATCATATTGCGTAAGTTTTTATCAATTGACAGAGATCGAATATTTTCTTTTGGAGGTGACTTTTCTCTCTGATCTTTCGTGTTTCCTGTGTTCCTTTGCTGATTCTTTCTCATCAAGCTACTTTGTCAAGGACTGGGGGTGCTGGGACTGGTTTATGGACTTAATTCTGGGACCCCAAAGGAATGTTCCTTGACAGTGCTGGGGAGATGTGCTCTGGTCCTGTATTGCCTTAGAGGTGTTTTAGCCTGTTGCATTATCTCTGACCTGTTGTCTTCACCTCTTGCCAAAGGAGATTAATGAATTTGGACCCCTTGCTTAAGCTCCCAGGTGGCGAATCACTCTTGTGTGTGTGACTCCACTGCCTTCCAATAGTTTGAGATGAAAGGCACCGTGTTGAGTTATTGTTTTACCCTCTCTTTTGTTGCTTGTAGTTTGTGTGGAGGAGTCAATTATCAAGATATTCCAATGCCTTCATGTTGGGCTCTAAGCCCCCAAATGGGGTATACAAGTGCCCCGATCTTGGGAAATATCTTGTCACTCCCAAGGGTTACTTGAGCCCTGTTGCCACTTTAGGTGGGGTAAGGGCAACAGGTATCTGCAAGCCTGAGAGCTTATACTTCCGTGGTTGCTTGATATGCTGCTAGGGGAGATCTGCTAGTATGTTATTCAGGGGTCTTTCGCTACACTTGCGAGGCAGCTCCAGGTGGGGGTTGTCAATTGGTGCAATTGCTAAGGACTCTGACCAGCATTTTCCTTCCCAGACCACAAGCCCCAAAGCTGGCAGTGGCCTGGACGCCAAGGGTGAGCCTTAGTGTTATGTCATCAGATGATAAAAACCAACCCTCTGGATTGAATCAACAGTCTGCCCCCTTTTGCTTAGTTCCAAGGTCCCACAGATTCACACCAGTTGCACAGTCAAAGCAACTTTTCTCCTTCCTCCCTGCCTCCAAGGGTGGAGCCTGCCCTGCCAGGGTGGTGGAGGGGCATTGCCTGAGATCACCCTACGTTCCAGCCCAGAAAAGATCTTCTCTTATTTCTCCCCTTCTCCAAGGGCAGGGTCTGCCATGCTGGAGGGGAAGTTAAGCTGCCTGGCTGGGGGGAGGGATGCTGCCTGAGGCCGCCATGGGTCTCAGCCCAGGAAGCAGCTTCTTTCATCACTCCCCACCTCCAAGGGCAGTATTTGCCTTGCCAGCGAGAACTACAAGCATCCGGGGCGGGGAGAGGCGCCGCCTGAGGCCACCGCAAGTCTCAGCCAGGAAAGCGGCTTCTCTCATTACTCCACCCCTTCAAGCCCCGGGCCTGCTCTGCCAGTCTGGGGCAGGGGCATTGCCTGAGACTGTTGCCTAAGCTTGCCCTGCTAGGCTGGGGAAGGGGTGGTGCCCAGAATCACAATGTACCACAGCATTTCTAGGCTATGGACCCCTAAAATGGTGGCTGCCCACCCACAGAAAGCCAACACTGGAGGCAACTGCTCAGAGGTCAGCAGGTGCTGGGTTTGGTAGGCTATCTCAAGGAGCTGCCGGCTGTCCCCACTGCTTCCCTGACACACTGTCCCACAGCGGTCCAGTAGGGGGTCCTGTACTCTCTGTCCTACACTGCGCCAGCTGAATCTTCTGCGGTTTCCAGCGGCAGACCCTCCCTTTTGGCACTCACCTCCTTTGTTCTGGTCCCGGTGACTGCCAGAGGCAAGGTGCCTGTCTCCAAATTCCCTCCTGCGGACCCGGGAAGTGTCCGCTCGGACCAGTCCCTCCCCCGCCCAGTGCGGACCTAGCACAGAGCACTGGAAAGTTCAAAATATTTCCCACTTTTGTCTCTTCTCCACACAGCCTGTCATCCCGTGCCACAGCTGCGCACTGACTTCAGGTGCTTCCCTGCCTTAGTCGATATGGAGGTTGGTGGAGGAACAGTCATCTTCCCCTGGGTCCGATCACACTGCCCTGGCTGGCCAACGGGAGTGGCCATCCCACATTCTATTCCCTATTGTATATCTCGCACTCTCCAGACTTTGTGGTCAATTGTCAACTCACCTTTTTTTTTTTTTTTTTTTTTTTTTGCCAACGCTGCTTGTCCCGTGCTGCTTCTCCGCAGATTCACAATGCTGTTCTTGCGGGAGAGCGATCCACTCATGTGTAGCTGTCCACATTCTTCACCTCCTACTCTGGGAGCAGAGAGCCAGGAGGTCATCACTAATCTGCCATTTTCCCCCTCCTACCTACATGCCTTTCTAAAGAGGTTGTCTATAGGTTGTCTACCAACTGCTTGGGTAGTTTTACATTATGTGACCTTCCTACAATTCGCAGCAGACTGATAGATTCAAGTTCGGCACTGGCCAGAATGTAGACAATCTATAGGCTTGTTAGCAATCTATGATTTATGATCTTCTTAAAAAACAGAAAGAAAAACAAAATATGACTTTGTCTACTCAGATTCACCAGGAAGGAATTCATGTGAAGTCACAATAATGAAGTGATTACCTACTGGGGGCTGACTTAAGTTGAGAGAGTGCCAACTAAAGCCATAGGAAAGGTGAGATTATATAGGAACAGTAAGGAAAGAGAATAAAAGGTATAGATGCCAGGC
>RJWJ010010907.1:0-27439 GCA_004363605.1 Indri indri | reverse complement strand
ATTTGATGCAAGTGAACACTTTCTTCTCCATAAAGCACTAATTTGACTTGGCCTTCAGAACTTCACACATTCCTGCTTTCTTATTATTCAGAAGTTCACACACTCCTACTTTCTTATTATTTTTTCTCTTCCTTTTCTGTTTCAAGTATTGTGTACTTGAAATTTGCAAGAGAGTATCTCTCAACACACACAAAAAATTGGTAGCTGGGGAGATGATGGATATGTTAGTTAACTTGATTGTGGTAATTGTTTCACAATGCAAACATATATCAAAACATAATGTTTTACATTGTAAATATATTTTACTCCTTTACACACACACATTCTCTTGTAGAGTCTCAAGACTCAGTCCTTATTCTTCTTCTTTACCTCCAGTCACTCCCTTGGTGATCGAATTAGTTTAATGTTTTCAATTGCTATTTAGTTTCTGATGATTCTTGATTTTTTGTCACCAGCCCAGGCATCTTTCCTGAAATACAGACTCGTATGTCAAACTGCTGACTTGACATTTTCACTGGGATGTTCAATAAGCATCTTAGTCCTAAAATGTCCAAAATTGAATCGTTGATTGTCTTATGAAGGTACCTACTTCTCCCACTGTCTTTCCCATATTAGTGAATGGCATATCAGTAATTGGAATACCTTTGGTTATCAGGACTAAAACCCTAGAGCCATTCTGGATGCCATTTTTCTCTTATACCCCACATCCAAATCATAAGCAAATCCTTTGGTTGTACCTCGAAAATACATATATAAATTAATCCCTTTGGCTACTTTCTACTGCTATTGCTCTGGTACAAGCCAACATCACTCTCTCATCCAAATTATAGCAAGAGTTTCCTAAATAATCTTTGTGCTTATATCCTGGCTCCTACAGTCTATTCTCAACACAGAACCTATCATGATCTTGTAAAAATTTAACTGTGATTATATCACTCATTTGCTCTAAGTACCCCAGTGGTTTCTCTTCTTACTCAGAGTGTAATCCAAAGCCCTTGCAGTAATCTACAAGGTCCCACACAATAGGCCCCTGCTTTAACTCTCTGACATCTTCTATTTTTCACTAACTCACTCAGCTCCGGCCACACTGGCTTCTTCGCTGTTACTAGAACATGCCAGGTTTAGTGTGCTAGATTGCTCTTCATCAGATGTTCAAAGCTCATTCCTTCACCTCTTTCATGTTTTAGTTCTAATGTTATCTTTTCAGTGAGGCATTTCATGACAACTCCTTTATAAACACACATTCTATTGCTATTCCCTGCCTCATTTTTCTTCATCACACTTATCCCTATTTGATAGGAATATATATATATATATATATATATACACACTGATCTGTTGTTTGCCTCTACCCAATGGAATCATGATGGCAATGATTTTTGTCTAATTTGTTTACTGCCATGATCCCAGTGCTTAGAGAAGTGTCTGCCACTTTGTAGTCCCTCAATAAATATTTGCTGATCTGAAGGAAGAAAAGAAGATAGATAAAGCTCCATGAATTTTCTATGTCTCAATTGGCATTTTCTGATACTTTCAGAAGGTTTATAACCTTCCCAGTATTTGTCATCTTTAATCAACTTACATCCATATCCCTGCAGTGGAAAGCAACAAAGAGCTTATTAAAAAAAAAAAAAAAAAGATTTGTAGCCTTTTTTTCTTTTTTTTTTTAAGACAGCCTGGAGAGGAAAAGTTGCAAATTTTATAGGGGGCACTGCTAGAGGAGCCTGAGCACAACGTGTGAAAATTGTTAAAGTATCAACCAGCTATTCATCCTCTTTCTTTGAGGAAAAAACGTAAATAAATATATATATGCACATGTGGAGTTATATAGGGACAGCGAAATAGACCCTGAAGAATCCATGTGTATAGATGAGAATGTTGACACTATGATGTTATAGAATTCACTCAAGATCACACAGCTAAGTAAGCTTAGTTCTCCCAACTTCTATCTCAGTTCTCTTTCATCCATACTGTATCACCATTTTGAAGGAAAGTTTCCATTATACTGGGGTGGGGAGGGGATATTTTCATAGATACTTAATACCATGAAAGAGAATGATCTTAACTTTTGTTCCTATCACAATAGGTAGAAGTTTACTTTGCCTATCCAAAATGCCAACCCTCTTGGTCTATACTGTGTGCTCTTATAGTCTCTCTCCCGCTTCCTCTCTTCCTCCCTCTCTGTCTCTCCCTCCCTCCCTCTATCTTTTTCTCACATACACACATAAATATGCATATATATGAGCATATTTATGAACGTGTACTTATAGACACTGCTAGTCTATATGGGTTTCTATGAAAATTAGAAAAAGCCACCTTCTATCAACAGTTGACATAGGAAAAATAGGTGGCCTTTTATGCACACAGTTTGGTGATCAAATGTCACTTTTGTGAAAGGAAAATAGGTACCCCTTCCTCCTGGCATTATCCACCACTGCAACAAAGTATATGTGGAGGACAGTCTGGATTTCAGCACCGTCTGTCCCCTGAATGGGTGCACACACACACACACACACACACAACCACAAACACACATACGTACAAGTACACTGAACACACACACACACACACACACACACACACACAAGCCCATTCTTTGGTTTAGCTAATTAATCTTCCCATAATGTCAACTTGACCCATCAAATCATTAAATATTGGACTATTTTTTCATATGGGTAAAATTTCCATTTCAGAAATGGAAATCAGAGTGAACTTTTGCAGCACACAGAGAACAGGATAGAACTAAGTGATCTTATAAATGACGACATTATTTTTAAGGGAGCAAGGGGCCATAAGGCCTCAACAAACTGAAAGATGAATAAGAATAACGGAACCACTTTGTGTGGCTTAGGAACATTGGCATTCTTCTGGACTGAAGAGACAGAAAGTACTAGCTGGCACTACATCTTTCTCTTTAAATCTAGGATGGAATTGGGAATGTGGACAAACTGAAGATTTCTTGAAACAGCAGAGAATCAGTATTTGGAACCCTGAAACTATAATCATTAATGTGGAATGATGGGGGAAGTGACTGAATTATGATTTTTGCTATACCTTGGGGGTTGCTATTCTCAACATGAGGAATATTTCTGCCTTCTACATTGTCACTCTGCTGTGACCATTTTTTGAAACTCAATGACTAAGTAAAAACTGAATGTCACTTTGAAAAATGAAATTTTCAAGCAGCACCAAGTTTGATGAGGAAAAAAGAAGTAGCAAAGTAAGCAAAGGACACAGACCAATATAATTTCCTACAACACCTTGGTGGCTACTTAGCTTAGTGGACTAGAACACTGAAATAACAAGGTCAATTTATAAACCATACTGAATGCCTTCTCTGTGCGAAGACAGTATGAGTGGTTTTGAGACTATAGGGATGATTGCAATGAAGACTTAACAAAAGGTAAGGCTGGAAAAGCCAGAACAGGACAACAGGAAGGTGGTTCTTGATGCCAAGCTGAAGAGCCTGTACTTAATCCCAGAAGGCCAATGTTTTTCAACCTTGAATAAGTATCAACATTCTTCAGGGAACTTGTTAAATACACAAGTTCCCTGCCCTTGGAAATTACATTTTCTTCAAGTTTTACAGGTTATTTTGGTTTATGCCACATTTGAAAAACACTGTCACAGCCACAGGGGAGCCATTGAATGTTTTAAATCAGGCAAATGGCAGAATTAACTATTTAGTTATGAGGCATAGCTCTGGCAAGCATGTATATGTAACATGGGGTAACATGTGTAACATAGGGAGTGTAACATAGGGAGTGGCAGCAAGGGAAAAGAACATTTAGGCTTAACTTTTCTGTGAACTCATTTATTTTCTTCTAGTCTCTACTCACAGAATGTCACTTTCACCTCTGGAACTAACTGGCTAATCAGTGTTTTTGTGACCACGGGCAATGGATGGAAAGGTTATGGCTCATCAGCTCAAAACCATTCCCATCCTGGAAAACAATTTCAGCATCAGTCAGGAAAAACAAATTTAATGTATTAATATTAAAAAAGCATGCATGATATTTTTTCGCATTAATGTCAAATATTCCCTACCATAAGAGGTTGGAAGAAAAAGAAAAAGGACAAGACAGCTCATTCAGACCTTTTATATTCTCTGGAAAGAATTAGTAAATGGTTGTCTCTGTTCCCAAAGAGCTGCCATTCTCTTTCAAATTATTTTCTAAACTCCCTTTATATGTAGAATGCTGTACTAAACCCTATTTATATAGTAGCACAAAAAGATTTAAGGTTCGGCATGTCTATTAAGAGTGAGAAATGAAAAAACATTGAACAACACTTATAAAACAATATTTAATCAAAAGCAAAGTACAATAATTCACAGGAGTATAGAATGAAATGGGTATGAATACAGGTCCTCTGGAGCCAGATAGTCTGCATTCATCGTCCAGCTTCTTTACTTACTAGTTCTCAAAGACTGGACAAATCACATAACCTCTTTATGTTTGAGTGTCCTCATCTGTAAAATGGAAACTGCAGTGGAATCTGCCTCAAGAAGGTGCTGTGTACCGACTTCAGGCAGGTCCCTGTCTGAGTGGGTGTGGAGGTCAGTGGGGAAGCAGGACATTCTCCTGTGGATCTGATTCTGCTGCACTAGCTGGCCAGGCAGGTGCAGCCTTCCCACGCTCAATACTCTATCATTTGTCTCGCACTCTCCAGATTTCGCGATCCTATCTCCCGTTCACCTTTTTTTTTCCTGTTTTGTGTGTCCCACGCTGATTCTCTGCCAATTCACAACACTATTCTTGTGGGAGAGGGATCCACTCATGTGTAGCAGACCGAGATATATGCCTCTTTGTCTGGGAGCAGGAATCCAGGAGGTCACCTTTACTCCACCATTTTTGTCTGCTTTCAATTTACCAGACTTCAAACTATACTACAAGGCTATAGTAATTACAACAGTATGGTACTGGCACAAGAACAGGGACATAGATCTTTGGAAGAGAACTGAGAAGCCAGACATAAAGCCATCCTCACATAGCCATCTAATCTTTGACAAAGCAGACAAAAACGTACACTGGGAAAAAGAATACTTATTCAATAAATGGTGCTGGGAAAACTAGATAGTCACATGTAGAAGACTGAAACAGGATCCACACCTTTCACCTCTCACAAAAATCAACTCATGGTGGATAACAGACTTAAACCTGAGGCATGAAACTGTAAGAATTCTAGAGGAAAACGTTGGAAATACTCTTCCAGACATTGGCTTAGACAAAGAATTTATGAAGAAGACCCCAAAGGCAATCACAGAAACAACCAAAATAAATAAATGGGACCTGATCAAATTAAAAAGCTTCTGCACAGCCAAGGAAACTATCACGAGATCAAACAGACAACCTACAGAATGGGAGAAAACATTTGCAATGTTACATATCTGATAAAGGGCTGATAACTAGAATCTATATAGAACTCAGGAAAATCAGCAAGAAAAAATCAAACAACCCTATCAAAAAGTGGGCAAAGGACATGAACAGAAACTTTTCAAAAGAAGACAGAATAATGGCCAAAAAAATATGAAAAAAATGCTCAACATCTCTAATCATCAGAGAAATGCAAATCAAAACCACAATGAGAAATCACTTATCTCCAGTGAGAATGACCTTTATCAAAAAGTCCCCAAACAATAAATGTTGGTGTGGATTCAGAGAGATAGGAACACTCATACACTGGTGGTGGGACTGCGAACTAGTACAACCTCTGTGGAGAGCAATATGGAGATACCTCAAAGAGCTACACGTGGAACTACCATTTGATCCAGCAATCCCATTACTGGGCGTCTACCCAAAAGAACAAAAGATATTCTATTAAAAAGACATCTGCACTTGAATGTTTATAGCAGCACAATTCACAATGGAAGAGATGTGGAGACAACCCAAGTGCCCATGAATACATGAGTGGATTAATAAAATGTGGTATATGTATATCATGGAGTACTATTCAGGTATAATAAACAATGGTGATCTAGCACCTCTTGTGTTTTCCTGGATAGAGCTGGAACCCATTCTACTAAGCGAAGTGTCCCAAGAATGGAAAAACAAGCACCACATGTACTCACCAGCAAATTGGTTTTAACTGATCAACACCTAAGTGCACATATAGGAATAACATTTATCGGGCGTAGGGCAGATGGGAGGGGGGAGGAGGGGATGGGTATATACATACATAATGAGTGCGATGCACACTGTCTGGGGAATGGACATTCTTGAAGTTCTGACTCGGGTTGGTGGGGGCAAGGGCAATATACGTAACCTAAACATTTGTACACCCATAATATGCTGAAATAAAAAAAGAAGGTGCTGTGCACCCTAAGTGAATCAGTGAATGTATAGTGTCTAGAACAACATCTGTGCATACTAGACTCAAAAAATGTTAGCTATTATTATCGCATGAAACACAGAAAATAAATAGAGAACACACATGATTTGAGGTCAAATGACATTACCAGGAGATACCTTCTAGAAGACCTAAGTTTCATACTAGAATTTGAAGGGGATTGGGAAGGAAAGAGCATCTTTTAAGGACCACTGAGACATTGTGGTATATTGAAACTAGTACAGTAATAGGCACTGGAAGATATGAGCTTCAATCTCAGTATTGCCACTTATTAGTTCTATCATTTAACTTTTAGAAATTTCAGTTTCTTGAACTATAAAACAATGAAGAGAGTATCTTCTCTGACTATACCAAGTGTAACTAAGAATATATGTAGCTATGATATATATATGCATGTATACAATGTAAAATAGTTTGAAAACTATAAAGTAATATATGAATGTAAGTTTTCACTATGAAGGTTAACTATTTCATGCTCTAGCACTTTGTAGTATACAGTCCAATAATATTAGGGAGACAATGTAATCTAACAGAAAGAGAATGGGCTTTGGAGCAAACCAGAAAACAAAAAAAAACCTGACCTTCAAATTCAAGTTATGCCAACTGGGTAAAACATTGGCATAACTTAACCTTATGAGCCTCAGTACATTCATCTGTAAAATGGGAAAACAAAATGTGCTTCATAGTGCTGCTATGAAGATTAAATGAATAATACATATATAACAAACTTTAGCATTATTTAGAATATACTGATTGATATTAAAACTAGGTTCAAATAAGATATACATAACTGAAGACAGGGTTGGAGACAATGAGGAAAACACAGTTTATCCAAACTAGAAATGATCCTAGAAGTCCTTTAATTTAACCTCATTTGTTCATTCAATATAACATATATCAGGCTTCTGCTTTGTGCCGGACACTGTGATCAGTACAGCCTCCAATTCTTATGCCAGTAGCTTTGACTCTGATAGGGGACTCGATTTGTAATTTTCCTCCCGCTATGTGTGTCTTTTCACTGTTATAGTTCCAGCACCTAGAATACTGCCCAGAACATTGTCAGCGTTCAGCAAATATCCATTGATTGAACAGAAAGAGGACTTTAAAGGTGAGAAAAAAACATGAGTGAGCAGAATGAAATTTTTTAAAGACATGATTGATTCTTTCAAGTGCACCTGAAATGATATCATGCAAGCAGTTTTTATGCTTCATCCTGCATCCTCTGTGTCTGAAGGCCACCCTCAGAGAAAGACAGCCAAATCTCACTTTAGCCTTACCATCAATCCCCTGACTCCTTATCTGAATGGGGCTTCCAGTTGCTTTACCCTGGAAACCACCTGGGTCACCTGCACTTTCCATATGCTTTTTTGAGAAGCCACGGGAATTACTGAGAACCTCACTTCCTTGCCTCCAAAAGCCAGAGTAATCCAGAATGGAGGATGCTACTCACTCTCCTTTTCTGCCCTCAGCTCATTACATGATCTTTTCACACACTGCTGACATGGGCTACCTTAGCAGGTCTCCTGCCTTCGGAACCCTCTAGACCAGAAATGGACACACCATCTCTATGCTCCTGTGGGCTCCCAAACTTCTAAAAACAACTATAAAGCAAGGTTAAGAAATCAATTTTCTTGCCCTTTTCTCATGAGAACACAAGATAGGCCTGCTGCTCTCTTCTCAACAAGCACCTAAGTAGGCCAAGGCAAGTGATGCTAGTGTTTCCTTCATAAAAGCCATGTCCAGCCTTGTAATGATCTTTTTGGAACTCCCCTTTACTTGGCATAGACAGGGAAGACCAAGGAAGACAAAAGACTCTTTTGTCACTAAAACCCTGCACAGCTACCACCCCCAATTTTTCCCATATCTAATCCTCTCATGTAGATTGGGGAGGAGGATGGAGTTGGTGTAATAGCCTCTTAGAAAGTCCTACAGAAAAGAGTACAGTCCCAAAGTGGTTGCTAAAAGGGCTATTTTCTTTAGAATATGAAGAGTAGTTAGCAGCTTTTGTTTCCAGCTCAATGATTTTATCACCAATTCTGTGACAACAGTGGAAAAAATCAGGCAGTAGAACAAATACCAGCCAACATCTTTGTGTGTGTGTTTATCATTCTATCTACCTCTACATCTATACATATCTATGTCACCATCTATCTGTTACATCATTGTCAAACTGCTAAAAAGAAAATACATATTCATAATTTATGTATCTATCCCCCTGCCGTGTGTGTGTGTGTGTGTGTGTGTGTGTGTGTGACCAAAAATTTCACTAGAATAGAAACTCTGCGAGGGAAGAAGCTGTGCCTACTTTGTTAACTGTTTTACCCCCAGCACCTGGAATGGTGCCTGGCACATGGTTGGCACTCAATAAATATTGTTAAATAAACCAAAGAATCAAAGAGACAAAGGGCTTATGCAGGTTCTTTGAGCCATGGAATTTGTTGAATGATCAAATCTATCAAAGTATCAAGACGATGAGATTTTTGATGTCAATATTATAGTGGTGTCATCTTAGATATCAGGGAAAGATACCAAATTATGTACTTGAGTGTGCGTGTGTGCTTGCGTGTCTGTACGTGTGCATGTGCTGTTTATGTGTCTGTGTCCATCTATGTCTGAGTTGGTATCTTAGATATTTCAATTTCTATCACAATTTTTAATGTATTCTTGTTCTAATGTGAGTTTAAAATAATAGTTGATAGCAAAATGGAAGAAGCAGTTCAAAATCAATCACAATATAATTGCCAGTTTTTTTGTATGCATTTTGCCGGTTGTAATATTGTTTGCTAGAATCTTGGAAGGTCAAATAAATCAAAGTGTATTAAAAAGCATTTTAGTAATTGAATTGAAGACCTTAAGAGTACCTTGAATATAGCTTCTTTTCTTAAGAATTGCATATTCAGGCCAGGCGCGGTGGCTCACGCCTGTATACACCTGTAATCCTAACACTCTGAGAGGCCGAGGCGGTGGATCGTTTGAGCTCAGGAGCTCAAGACCAGCCTGAGCAAGAGCGAGACCCCGTCTCTACTAAGAAAAATAGAAAGCAATTAGCTGGACAACTAAAATATATATATATATATATATATATATATATATACACATATAAATTAGCTGGGCATGGTGGCACATGCCTGTAGTCCCAGCTACTTGGGAGGCTGAGGCAGTAGGATCGCTTGAGCCCAGGAGTTTGAGGTTGCTGTGAGCTAGGCTGACGCCACAGCACTCACTCTAGCCCGGGCAACAGAGCGAGACTCTGTCTCAAAAAGAAAAAAATAAAAAAAAAGAATTGCATATTCATTTATTCACCATCCTATGGAAAAGTAAAATGAATAAACATTATCTAACAACTTTCTGTTGATCAGTAAACTTCATATTTTTCATACTGTATTTCAAGACTAAATGTAAAAAAATCAAATTACGTATATTTAATAAAGTATGTAAAGTATAAACTCTATAACATGTATATAAATATTAATAGAGCTCTAGGACTGCAATGAAAAGCATCAAATTTATAATGTATTAAGTAATGGCAAAAAGAAATTCAAATCAATTAATAGAAAAAATTAAATGATTAAAGGAATGAGGTCTCAGCACAACCAGACTTTACTCCATCCAACCAGAAATTGCCTTTAAGATTATTCTCCATAGTATAATTGAAGTCTATTGATGTATCCTGCTTAAGTTTATAGTACACTACAGTGAAAAAATCAGAAAAAAATAATAATTTGAAACCCCAAACTTTTCTCTTTGTCAGAGTCATTTTCCTCACTAGCTACTGAAAAATGTTATTGTATCTTGAATTGTGCATGTAGCAAGCTGGTTTCCTCAGGGGAACAGAAGTAATGTATTGACTTATTGATTCAATAGAAGTGCCTTAATTCCTGTGACATCCAGTTGTTAAACTGCTTTATAGTTTCAGTCAGCCAAACCATTCAATGGCGCATGAAGTTATTTTCCCAGTTAGACGTGTTTCTGCTCTTTATCTTCATCTTTAATGTAAAAACATTAAAAAGGAAAGAAATTAACTATGAAAACTCAGTATTTGCAATTCAAATTCAGAAGATAAATTATTTCTACCTCCTCCGATAAGCTTTTTCTAAATAATGTCTTAACAAAATTTTAAAGAATCTCATAACACTCTATTTTATTTGTCATTGCAAATAGCACACCATATTTTTTGAATTTATGATTGACACATAATAATTGTACAGATTGGGGGTACAATGTTATGTTTTCATGCAGGTTGAGCATCCCAAATCTGAAAATCCCCAATCTGAAATGCTCCAAAATCTGAAACTTTTCCAACACTGACATGAGACTCAAAGGAAATGTCTATTGGAGCATTTTGGATTTTCAGATTTGGGATGCTCGACCGGTAAGTATAATGCAAATATTCCAAAATCTGAAAAAAAAAAAAAAAGAAACAAACAAACTCTGAAACACTTCTGGTCCCAAGCATTTTGGGTAAGGGATACTCAACCTGTACATATATATATTGTGTAATGATCAAATCAGGGTAATTAGTGTATTCATCGCCTGAAACATTTATAATTTCTTTGTGATGAGAACATTCAAAAACCTCTCTTCTAGCTATTTTAAAATACATATTACTGTTAATTCTATCACCCTAGATTGCACTAGAACACCAGAAATTATTCCTCCTATCTAACTGTAGCTTTGTACCCATTGACCAGTCTCTCTCCATCTCCCCCTCTCCCCACCCTCTACATCTTCTGGCAACCACTATTCAACTTCATTCTACTTCTATTAGAACAACTTTTTACATTCCACATGAATGAGTTCATGCAATATTTTTCTTTTTGTGCTGGCTCATTTCACTTAATATAATGTCCTCCAGGTTCATTCATGTTGCCACAAATGACAGAATTTCATTCTTTTTATGGCTGAATAGTATTCCATTGTAAACACATATTACATTTCCTTTATCCATTCGTTCATTGATAGATATTTACCAGAAAAAGCATTTGATAAAATTTAACACTCCTTCATGATAAAAACTCTCTGTCTTAGGTGATAAATGGCTTAAGTATTCTTTAAAGTCCTTTTTTTAAAAAAGAAAAACATGAGACCTTGATAATAGTATTTAGAGTAGAATACTGTACATTTCCATATAATAACAAAATGCCACTCTTATTGTATAGTTTGCACTGGAATTTACATTGAGTATATTAGCATAAACCATTTAATATGTGAATGTGCAAAAACTCTATTCTACCTCTTAGAGGTACCTTAATTAAGAGGCAACACTGAGAGGTGACAAGTTGGCATCTCAAATATCATAATTAAAATCTACATGAAAGGATTTATTAATTAAGCATAAGGATACTAGAAATATTTTTCCACTGGTAAAATGAACCATGTTGAAAATAGGTAACTGATTATGCTGATTTGTACGAGTCCCATTGCCCTTGCATGAACAAGGTACAAGAATCTAACAAGGCAGTGTAGGACTGTTAGTGCAGTTCTTGAGGTCTACAGCCCCATTATTCTTGAATCTGTGGTCAGAACATCATTGTGTTTGCCTTTCAGTGAATCTTTCACATAAGTTATCAGTTGGAAGGCCTAGAGCAGAGAGTGGTGCTTCTGGCAATTTATAAGGAAGGAGATATAAAGGCCCAACTTGCCTGTAACTACAGGACACTACCGATATTTACAAAAACAATCTGTCATTTGCTGAATGCCAAAATTGTCTTAGGTCAGCATACGTCAACTCTTAAACTAAATCCTTGCTTCATAAAAATGTTCCACACTCATACACTGCTGGTGGGACTGCAAACTAGTGCAACCTCTGTGGAAAGCAGTATGGAGATACCTTAAAGAGATACAATTAGAAGTACCATTCAATCCAGCAATCCCATTACTGGGCATCTACCCAAAAGAACAAATGATACTCTATAAGAAAGACACCTGCACCCGAATGCTTATAGCAGCACAATTCACAATTGCAAAGATGTGGAAACAATCCAGTGTCCATCAATACATGAGTGGATTAGTAAAATGTGGTATATGTATACTATGGAGTGCTATTCAGCTTTAAGAAACAATGGTGATATAGCACCTCTTGTATACTCCTGGATAGAGCTGGAACGCATTCTACTAAGTGAAGTATCCCAAGAATGGAAAAACAAGCACCACATGTACTCACCATCAAATTGGTATTAACTGATCAACACATAAGTGTACATATAAGAATAACATCTATTGGATGTCGGGCAGGGGGCAGGGGGGAGGGGGAGGAGGGTACGGGTATATGCATACACCAAGAGTGCAATGCGCACCATCCGAGAGATGGACACGCTTGAAACTCGGACTTGGGGGGAGGCGGGGCAAGGGCAACATACGTAACCTAAACATCTGTACCCCCATAATATGCTGAAATTTAAAAAAAAAGGAAAATAAATAAATACATTAAAATGTTCCATAGGAACCTATTCATACTGTTGGACACATGCCAACCCTACAATCTTTAAAAAGCAGTAATAATGGTGTGATTCAAAATGATAATGTAAATAACGAAAGTAATACCTCTTAAACTGCTTTATTTTTCACAATATTTGCATATTTACATATTTCCTCATCTGAGACAACAATCCTGTAAGAATAATAAAATGCTTTACTTTTCTCACCTTTTTGTGAAATTAAGTGACATGGTCCCCATTATTTAGCAGCTAAACTTCAGATCTGACTACCAGCCCAGTGCAATGTTCTTTTGTTTTTATCAATTAAAAAGTTTTGCACAGCTATTTTTCTGAACAGCCTGGGATCTTAAGATAGTCTCAATAGCTTCTGAGATAAACATTTCATCCTTCTAGAAGTCAGAAGAGTTGAGAAAGGTCAAAATGTATGTTTCTGAAAAAGCTTAAATGAGAACCACTAATAACACTCAAAACTGCCAGAGGTTTGCTCTGAAAATAAATAATACTTCAGCTTCTTTTTCTGCTAAGTGCTTTATTAATCCAAAATTCTCTTCAAAAAGTATTTTAGAGTGAATGAAAATGTTAAAGTAGAAAATAAAAGAGCAATAGCAATTTGATAGATAGATTGGGAGTTTGTGTATAATATAGTTTTAATGCATTGCTTGGCTCTTTTAATAAAGTATATTATCTTAATTACTGGCCAGTAATAAAAAAAGATTCATTCTATAATAATGTCTATAAGCTAAGATAATTTTTTGGTAACATTATAGCAACATGCATTTCATTCAATATTAACTAGGTCCATTTTTCTGAACATTCCCCATAAATATCCCAGTATACTACCAGAAGAACTTTTCCAGTGGTTTCACCCAAAACTGGGATAATGGGCTTATTTTTCTAATGAACTACAAAGTAATGTAGGATGTGGATCTGTGTGTTGATATCGATTAATAGTAGCATTCCATTACATACATCTCTATATTAATCGTAATTCTTGCAGGTCCATTTTTACTTTTTTAAGTTCTTGGAGAACAGAATTCACTAGACTGAAATGCACCAATAAGAGAAACTTGAAAATGTAATTCCCTTTGGTTAAATGCTACAAGGCTTGATTCAAGTTGGCTGCAAGGCAAGCATGCTGCAAACAGCAGAAAGCTGTTTTGTTTGATTCAGTTGCTTTCAAAATACAAGTGAGGGAAAGAAAGCATGAAAACATAGACCATTAAGCCAGAAGCAACTGGGGCCAGAGGTCTGAGGCATTCTGTTGACATTGCTTAGGTGGCTGCTTCTACAGGAAAACTTTCCAGGATAAAAAGTGATCCACAGGTGGAATTGTGGGGAATGAGAAGGTGAGATGCAGGGAAGGCAGAGAAGTGTAGAGGTGAGGTAGGGGCCAAAGAAACCTCCTCCTGAGGTGTGCTGGGGACTCAATACCATTTGCTGAGTCTGGAGGCCAAATGGAAAGCCAATGCCTTTCTTATTTGGTCTCAAGGGAAAGAGAAAGCAAGATAGCCTGGAAGCTGAGAGCTAGAATGGAGAATCCCCTAAAAGCATGCTGTGAAATGTTCCAGATTGAAGATTTCTGTTACTAAGGAACTTGACACTGTTCCATGCTTTCTTGTCATGGAGCACAAGCTAAGTGACAGGCATTTTGCTTAATGAGTATGCTGTGGAGTTTGGGGCAAGGGCAAGGTGTCGTGGGGGTGAAACAAAGTAAATGATGACATGAGTGCAGCCCTTGAGGACTGGAGAAGGTAGGCAGACAGAAAAAGCTTACCATAAAATGTGAAAAATATTCTAATGAATGATGTTACAATACCAATAATAACAGTTATCAAGTGCTCACTATCTTCCAGGAATGATCTCAGTGTTTCACATTTGTTAACTCATTTAATCCTACTAATAGCATTATGAAATAGGTAATAATATTATACTCATTTTACAAGTGTGGGAACTGAGACTCAAGGAGGCCAAGTAACTTGTATAAGGGAGCTTGTAAGAGACAAGACCCAGAATCAGACCCAAGAAATCTGGCTTCAAATCTCATGGGTCGATTAATTTCCCCAGGGTCCTTGATTATACAAAACCATTTATAAACACAAAAAAGACTCCATAAATGAGGTGGCATTTGATTACAGCAGGAAAAGAATTGGAGTTACCAAGTGAAGAAGAGGAAGAAAGGAATGGCAGGCTAAAGGAATAGGATGTGTAGAATCAGGCCAGTTTGATCCACGCGAGTCTGCTCCATACAAGGTGCTGAAGGTAGATTGCAGAAGGAAGTTGTGGGATTATCAAGAGGGTAAAGCCTGGTTATGAGGGTCTTTCACCCAGAGCAGGCAAAATAAGCAGTGGAAGCCTAGTAACAAGTTACAAAAAAGGTGATAGAAAGTGGTTATCCTTAAAATACAGACAAAATCCAAGTGGTCAAAGAGGGCTTTGGCTTTATCTTTAGTGTTTGAATGTTTACACTTAAACATATATGTTATCATATATGTATGTAAGAATAAATAAAAATTTAAAAGAAGAAAGGAAAGCTGAGATTTGTTTAAGCAGTGACTGCAAGCAGTCTTCATGTCAATCTTATTTTACCAGAAATCTCACTTTTGTGTAATAAGTTGTTAAGTAATCTATGCTGTGTCTTTCAAAAGAATATTTTGAAAGAAAAGTAAAGCCACATTGACTAAATATTAACTATATTTGTAAGTATTTTGTTTTTTAATAGACTAACATTTGAGCATGCATATGCAGCTAAACTCACAATTCCACCTTTTGCTAAAAGGCAGACACCCAACATGAAGACAACATGCTTGAATGGAAATAATCAGACACTGAAAGCTAAGTTTAAAAATCTAAAATGATGGTAGATGCCAGAATGACATAAGATCAGAACGTTGGTTGTTGGATCCATTGAGCGAAAGACAGTTGCTGGAAAGCTACAAACGTTTTCAAGCTAGATCTCTTCTTCTCACTCTCAATCTTTGGCTAAGTATCAAATAAGTAAAATTGATGCTTTTGCAACACTTCAAACCTCACCTCCATCCTTGTATTTTCTGGTTTCTTCTCCCCACTCTTACCGCATCCTCAAGTTGACTAAGCTTTCAATCAATTCATTCATTTAGCAAGCTTGCTTATCTACTATAATGCAGGCAAAGAGTTAGATGCTGGCAATACAGAAGTAAATAATTCATGTCCTCTTCTGTCAAATAGTTATTGTCTATTGCAGGTTATAGATACACTAGCAAATCATCTCATAAGAACTTTTATTAGAAAAACAGACTTAGAAGTAACAAGTATATTAGTGATATGAAGGCACGAGAGTAGATGAGACCAGAAGCCATCTGAACAAAACTTTTCTTGCCAACAACACATGATTTGGATACTTTTCCTTTATGTCCTATCAAAACTATCTGGAGCTGCATTCCATTCTTAACAGACCCATTCTACTTTAGGGCTAATTTGATAAGCAAATTGAAATCAAGACTAATAATGACTTCATATGTTTTAGTGGGATATTCTAATATCTACAAAGCCTCATTCCTCTCCCTATCTTCATTTGATTTGCAAGAAGAAGCCACTCTACTCTGATCATTGATAGTGATCAGAATTAGCTACAATAATTCAGTCTTTTTTTGATAACTCTTCATCACTCACAAGAAGTGGCCTTATAGGGAAACACGTTCAGATAAGAACTGACATCTCAGCCAAGAGGTGCTATTCCAAGTCTTGTCTGTCCCAATTACATTCTCTATTTTGGAATTCGGAATTTGTATCTAAAGAGAGCAGATCAGTGAGCATCAAGTGTTGGATTTGCAATGAATGTAAAGTTGGTGCTGAAATGACAATGACAGTGCTTAAGTGGAGGAGAGAAAGCATGATTGGAAGAGAAAGAGAGAGAGAGGGAGAGAGAGAGAGAACAGAAAGAAGAGACAAAAGATCCTGTGATTTCAGAAAGACAGGGAATGAGAAAGAAGCTGCCTTATTTCTTGACTATTTTGAAGTTCCCAGTGCTATTTCCCCATAAGGTCTGGTTGTTCCTGTATCTGATGTAATAAGATGGACCTGCACCTAACTCCTGTTTGAAAAGCATTTTCCCCATCTTTATCTGGTGGAACAGGGGAATGTAGGATCCAGAGGAAAGAAAGGATTTAAGTAAACACCAGTATTTAAGAAAATGAGTTCATGTTCTGTGCACTCTCTTTTCCACACATCCTCTTGCTGTCAGTATGCTGACACTCCATGGAGACAAAGGTAAGGGTTGTGGGGAAAAATGATCAAGCCGCTGGTTTGAGATGGCCTCTCATCCATGCCCTTATTTGGAGAGCAAGAAAGAATTTTGGAATCACATGTTGTCCAGGCCAGTTTATCAGGCCTGTACCCAGTGGAGATTTGGGGACAAAGCCAAGGGTATAAATAAAGCATATTTGTCTAAATTATCCACACCGTGCTACATATGCTCTAAGGGAGTGTGGTATGATGTCTATGGCCACTGAGCCTTGAGATCCTAGCCAACTTTCTTTCCATCAGAGACTATTTACTCAGTAGATAATCCTGCACCACATTGCCTTAATAAGACTACATATGGAGTATTGCACACTTGAAAAAGAACACAGACAAACTGGGTTGTACCAGGAAGAACTACCAAGATGTTAAAGAAGATACTCATCTTAGTTGAGAGAAGTACAAAGGATATAAAAACTATTGTCTTCAATTGGGTAAGTTCACATGATAACTATCATTAACAAATTGGACTACATGTTTTTGTGCTTATATCTCAGCCAAAAAGAATGTTCTTCCCAAAACATATTGAGCAGAAGTATTAAATTCATTCCAATTGGACCACCTTTGGCAAAAAAAAGGTAAAGTTATCCTAATGTGATTAGGCCAATTAAAGAAGTTACATGGCTGATAAACAACTGGGGAGAGGAAATGAATATTTGAAAATATCCACTAAGTACTACACTTTCAGGTATCTAACATGAATAATACTCTTTTTTTTATAAACTTAGTTTAAAATGTGCATGAATCACATTCACATCCTCCCTCCAAGGGAAACTGTCCAATGTCTCACCCAGTTACTGAAACCAGAACCAAGTCCAGCATCTCTGGATTATGTACTAATCTTGCTATCAAGTCCAGAGACGGCTACCTCATAGTGTGGTTACATATCCTAAAAAATGACAATTTATCCACTCCCAGTGCATGCAGTATACAATGATGGAGAAAGATTGGGATAACTAATAAAAATTCCCATTCAGAAAAGAGGAGAATGATAAACAACATATTGGTTCATGGCATATATCACATCCCATTGGATAGGAATACTGAAGACTCGATATCCTGACAAATGGAATGAATCCACTCACTAGACAATATTGCACTTGCAACTTAGGAGGCTTTCCATTTGTCTATTGTCCTTCATGTCCCCTCTTTTAACTCTGTGGGAGAATCTCCTTTGTCCATTGTCCTCCATGAAAACATCTACAATGGTCATTGGGAAGAATTCACATTTCTGATGGGGAGGTGGAGAGGAAGAGGAGGTTTGTACATGCTATTGCCCTACATTCTGTGCTTGAGGAAAGGGGAAATAGAGATTTCCTTAGGGGTTAATGGGTTGGTAATCAGAATCAAAGTATACCTAGTCCTTGAAAACTGAGATTTATTTCTGTCTCTTAGAAACAGAGCTCTGTGCTCTGCTCACCCCTCAGTCAACCCACAACCTTAGCTTTGATGACCTTTGTTTCCATCTTGGCCTCTTCCTTCTCCAACATATTGAGACTCTGTTATTAGGAATGCTCCTATTAGATATATTATAGGGGTTTTATTATTATTTTTGTTATTATTTGTAGATTTGTACATCCTATCTCAGAAATAGATAGAATAACTAGAAAAAAATTCGGTAAAGACATAGATGATATAAATCACATTGTCAGCTACCTTGACTTAATTGATACTTATAGATCGCTACTCCCAACAGTTGCAGAATATACGTTATTTTCAAGGGCACGTGTTACATTCAACAAGATAGACCATATTTGGGGCCATAAAATGAGTCTCAATGAATTTAAAAGGATTGAAATCACTTGAGTATGTTCTCTGACCACAAAGGAATTAAGTTAGACCTCAGTAACAATAAGATATCTAAGAAAACCTTGCATATTTGGAAATTAAAAAATACTCTTCTAAGATATATGTAAGTCAAAGAAGAAACCACAAGAGAAAATAGAAAAATGTTTTGTATGGAATAATTGTTAAAATACTAAATACCAAAAGTTGTGGAATATAACTAAAGCAGTGCTTACAAAGGAATATGTAGGTTTCAATACTTATATCAGAAAAGAAGACAGGTCTCAAAGCAATGACCTAAAGCAAGGGTCAGCAAATTATAGCCTGCATGCCTAATCAGGCCTACCACCTACTTTTGTAAATAAAGTTTTATTTGGATACAGTCATGTCCATATGTTGTCTATGGCTACTTTTGTGATACAATATTAGAGTTGAGTATTTGCAACACAGACCATGTGGCCTTAAAATCCTGACATATTTGTGATATGCTCCTTCACAGAAAGTTTGCTGATCCCTGACCTAAAGTTCTACCTGCTCAACATCTCTAATCATAAGGGAAATGCAAATCAAAACCACAATGAGATATCACCTAACTCCAGTAAGATTGGCCTTTATCAAAAAATCCCAAAGCAATAAATGCTGGCGAGGATGTGGAGAGATAGGAACACTCTCACGCTGCTGGTGGGACTGCAAATTAGTGCAACCTCTGTGGAAAAGAATTTGGAGATACCTCAAAGAGCTACAAGTAGAACTACCATTTGATCCAGCAATAGCACTATTAGGCATCTACCCAAAGGAACAAAAGTCATTCTATAATAAAGACATCTGCACTAGAATGTTTATGGCAGCACAATTCACTATAGCAAGGATGTGGAAACAACCCAAGTGCCCATCAATCCATGAGTGGGTTAATAAAATATGGTATATGTATACAATGGAATGCTACTCAATTATAAAAAATGATGGTGATCTAGCACCTCTTATATTTTCCTGGATAGAGCTTAAGCCCATTCTCCAAAGTGAGGTATCACAAGAATGGAAGAATGGGCTCCACATGTACTCGCCATCAAACTGGCACTGACTGACCAACACCAAGGTGCTCACACAGTAGTAATATTCTTGGGGGTATGGGGGTTGCGGGTGGGTAAACTCACAACTAATGGATGCAGTGAGCATTGTAGTGGGGGAAAGGTCACGTCTCAAATCATGGTTGGGATGTGGCAAAGTCATAACATGTAACCAACATGTTCGTCCCCCATAATCTCCTGAAATAAAAACAAAAGGTAGGTCAAAACTATCAAAGGAAAAAAAAATAATAAGTTAGACAAAGAAGACCAAAACAAATCTAAAGCAAGTAGAAGGAAGGAACTAAAAATAAGTACATATCACAACAAACAGAAATCAGAGAAAGAAAAGAGAAAATTATATAAGCAAAATATTGGTTTAATAACTGAGTGACCAGGTCTGGAAGATTAATCTTGAAAAAGTACAGGGTCTGTTACCTAAGTAAACCTCTTGGGACCCATGCGAGTTGATGCCCAGAGAACAATCACTGAGCCTTTTCTAGGAAAACTTTCTCTAGCTGCACTGATAAGGGTGGTGGTGGGAGAGAAGAGCATAATGTATCAACATGAGAAATGAGAGAGAGGCTATAAATATAGATCCTATAATTTCCTTAAATTGGCACAAGTAGATACAGAAAATGCGAATGGCATTTATCTGTCAAAGAAATTGAATTCATTATCAAAGTCCTTCTCCCCCCAAAAACACCAGATCCAGATGATTTCACTGGTTAGTCCTATCAACCTGTAATACCAATATTACACAAATACTTTCAAAAAACATTAACTCTCTTTAATTCATTTTAGGAGTCCACCATTAACCCTAACACCAAAACTCAACAAAAGCATTACCAAAATAAAACCACAGGCTAATATCCCTCATGAATACAGATGCAAAAGCTTCAACAAAATATTGGAAAATTTAATCTAGCAATATATAAAAAGGATAATACATTGTGGCTGAATATATTTTTTATCCAAGAATCCAGCATTGGCTTAAAATTTGAAAATCAATTAATGTAAATGACCATATTATGGGATGAAAGGGGAAAAATATATGATAATTTCAATAGAGTAAGAAAAAGCATTTGAAAAAGAATCCAACATCCACCCCTGAAAAAAACCTTTCAGAGAATTATCTTCAGTTTCATAAAGAACATCTGCAGAAAACATAATATCATACTTAATGGTAAAATTGTGAATATTTTCCTCTGAAGATAGAAAACAAGGCGAGAATGCTCTTTCCCACTGTTGTCCTGGAGATCATGCAAGATCTGGTTCTTAAAAAGGGCCTGGCACCCCTATCCTCTCTCTTCCTCCCTCTTGCCATGTAACACACCCAGTCCCCCTTCACCTTTCACCTTGACTGGAAGCTCTCTGATGCCCTCAACAGAAGCAGATGCTGGTGCCATGCTTCTTGCACAGCCTGCAGAACCGTGAGCCAAATAAACATCTTTTCTTTATAAATTACCCAGCTTCGGGTATTCCTTTATAGTAACACAAAATGGATTAAGACACTTCTCCTTGACACATAGGTCAGAGAGAGTGACAGATTGGCCATTACGGCAGAGGAGGCAAGGCACTGGATGTGAAATAGAGAGGTATAGAAAGGCATAAGAACATTATTGAAAACATTAAAGATAAATATTGCCTACTCCAAAATTTTACTGATGTCTAATTCCTGACATTGGGGAATGGGAGATTTTGACCCAAAACAACCAGTGAAACTTCCTGAAAATCCTTTTCAGATATCACTCTTCCTAAAATCCCACTCATCACTGCAACTTTCAGAAAACAGGTTTGGACTAAAAGCTAGGCTTGCTTACAGTTTATTTTTCTCCATATTGCCTAAATCTTTTGAAGTCCCAGGAAAACTGAAAAAATATGGGAAACAAAATTGAAAGCTATCCTGGGATTCTTTTCTATTTAGAACTGTGGCCCTGAGAAACAATTAATTTGTATAATCACATTTTTATCTTCTGCCATTTACATAACGATTTCTAGGTCAGTATGTTTTAGAAGAGAAAACTAACTATGTTACCCTCCTACCTAAATCTGACAGACATAAACACACACTATGCAATGAAACACAAGGAACTAAATATTTAATCATATTGCATTTGTGTTAACCTTTTCAACTCTTTGATTCAGGATGGACTGAAATTTCAGCATTCTAATGTCCCCAGTGTAACTTAATTTCAATTAATATTGGTAGTATGGCTTGGTCTTAAGTAAATAAAGCAGATTATAAGACTATAACCATTTTGGTAAATGTGCCTCCAAATTTCAAAAATAGAGATGGCAATTTATAAGAATTATTTGATGCTTCCCTGTAAGAGTACCAAGACAATGTTAAAAAGCTTATCAGGCTTTTTACATTCTGTTATTATGTTGGGAGGAAATTAGTGAGACTATTAGAATCGTGGCAGAGTATTTTTCACTAAATACAATTCTTTTACTAGCTAGAAAAAATATTTTCTTAAGTCTAATCCTAATTTATTTATGTAGGTTTTAATATTTTTATCAAATTGACTGTAGAAATATATGTATCATAAATAATCATTTAAGATTTTACCTCTTAGAAGGCCAAAATTTATACTCCAAAAAAAGCCAAGTTTAATAATCATTTTAAAAATTAATAGAACATTGACATGGTTTGGATATATGACCCCTCCAAATCTCATGTTGAAATTTGATCTCCAGTGTTGTAGGTGGAGCCTCGTGGGAGGTGTTTGGGTCATGGGGGGGGATCCCTTATGAATGGCTTGGTGCCCTCCTCACAGTAATGAGTGAGTTCTTCCTATTAGTTCAAGAGAGCTGGTTGTTTAAAGGAGTCTAGCCCCTCCTCCTCTCACTCTTACTCCTGCTCTCACCCTGTGACACCCTTGCTCCCCTTCACCTTCTGCCTTGATTGGAAGTTCCCTGAAGCCCTCACCAGAAGCAGATGCTGGCGTGATGCTTTTTGTACCGTGAGCCAAATAACCCTCTTCTCTTTAAAAATCACCAGTCTCAGGTATTCCTTTATAGCAATGCAAAACAGACTAACATGAACATGATTTGGATTTGTCTCTACCTTTTATCTTATTTAATTAATTCTCTTTTGCTAGATATGTACTTTCTTCTAATGTTTGCTCTTACCAAATACATTTTGTGGGTAAAAGGGTATATGTATTTTACGATGTGATAGATTTTGCCCAATTGCACTCCAAAGATGTACAAGTTCATACTCCTTCCAAAATGTATAGGTTCAGGGTTTTTTTGGGTTTTTTCTGACATCCTTACCAACAATGAGTTCTATCAGACTTTGCCTACTCTATAGGCAAACCATAATATCTTACTGTTATTGCAATTTACTGTTATTGTAATTTACCTTTCCTTAATTCTTTGATAGTCTGAGTAATTTTTGCATTTATCATACCTATATATTTTTTCTTTGTTGAGTTGCCTGTTCATGTCCATTGACTTGTTTTTTTGTCTAATGTGTTGCCTTTTTCTCATTGATGTTTAAGGAGTTCTGTGTTATATTAGACATCATTCCTTCATGCTTTCTTTAGAATGGGGCATAATATTTATGCATAGTTACCAATAAATAGATAAAGCTGTTAAAAACTTGTTTAAAGAAATTATCAGAATTGTCGAATAAAATTTGTCTATCATAAAATTGTGGATAATTTCATAAGAAGGAAAAGAATTGTACATTCATTGAGTGTCTGTTTTGTGTTAGAAAGTCTGCTATATGCTGTCATATATATTAATAGTTTCTGTATAAATCCTTTCAGAAACCTAATGATGTGGTTATTTTTAATCTCTAGTTTTATGGTTAAGAAAATGGAGTCAAATAATTTAAGCAAATTGCTGAAAGACAAACAACATGTAAGTAGAAGAAGTGAAAATTTAACCTGTATCTTTCTTATTCTAAAATCCATGTGTTTAAGACACAATGATGATTTATCACCTCAACTATGTCTTGCTCATAGAAGGCAACCAACGAACATTGGTGGAAAAACTGGATGAATGTTAGAAATAGCATCAATGAGATCAGCGTGACTGAAAAATGTCCAAATACATGACAACGAGTCTACTGCCAACCAAATGAACCATCCCTGAGATAGCATGGAGCGGTGATACAGCCAAGCATCTCCATCCATTCCACAAAGTACTGCAAGCAAAGAGCCTAGAAAATTAACACATATTGATGGAAAAATTCACCACTAAAGTTGTCTTATATTATTCCAGCTTTATTGAGGTATAAGTGGAAAATAAAAATTGTATATATTTGTGGTGTACAATGACATGTTTTTATATATGTATACATTTGTGAAATAATCACCACAATCAAGCTAATTAACATATCCATCACTTCAGATATTTACCATTTTTTTGTGGTAAGAACATTTAAGATCCATTCTCTTATCAAATTTCAAGTATACAATATACTATCATTAACTATAGTCCTTGTGCTTTACATTAGCTTTCCAGAAATTATTCATCCTGCCTAACTGCAATTTTGTTCTCTTTGATCAACATTTCCCCATTTCCCCCACAATGCAGTCCCTGGCAATCACCACTCTGCTCTCTGCTTTTATAAGTTCAACTTTTTTTAGATTTCACCTATGAGCCAAATAATACAGGATTTGTGTTTCTGTGTCTGGTTTATTTCACTTAGCATAATGTCTTCCAGGTTCATCCATGTTGCTACAAATGATAGGATTTCTTATTTTTTAAAGGCTGAATAATATTCCACTGTGTGTGCATATACTATATGCATACATATATTTTCTTTATTCATTCATCCATCAATGGACACTTAGGTTGATTCTATATTTTGAATATTGTCAGTAATGCTGCAATAAACATTGGAGTGCAGATATCTCTCTGAGATATTGATAATTTTTTGATGTGTATTCAGAAGTAAGATTGCTGGATCATAGGGTAGTTCTATTTTTAATTTTTGGAAGAACCGCCATACTATTTTCTATAGTGGCTGTACCAATTTACCAACAATGTACAAGGGTTTCCCTTCTCCATATCCTCACCAACACTGCCTAGCTCTTGTCTTTTTGATGAGAGACATTCTAACAGGTGTGAGGTAATATCTCACTATAGTTTTGATTTATATTTCCCTTATGAATGGTGATATTGGCCATTTTTTCATATACCTATTTGCTATTTGTATGTCTTCTTTTGAGAAATGTCTATTCAGGTCCCTTGCCCACTTTTTAGTTGAGTTATTGTGGTGTTTTTGTTGTTGTTAAATTGAGTTCCTTATGTATTTGGGATATGAACCATTAACTCCTTATAAGACGTATGGCTGATAAATATTTTCACGCCATCCATAAGTTGTCTCCTCGCTCTGTTGCTTGTTGCCTTTGTGCAGAAGCCTTTCAGCTTAAAACAATACCATTTGTCTATTTTTGCTTTTGTTGCCTGTACTTTTGAGGTCATATCCAAAAAATCAGTGCCCAGGCCAATGGCAAGGTTTTTCTCTATGTTTTCTTCCAGTAGTTTTATAGTTTAAATCTTACGTTTGACTCTTTAATTCATTTTGAGTTGATTTTTAATATGGTGCAAGTGTCTATTAAATAGCTTTATTCTTCTGCATGTGAATATCCAGATGCTGATGGATATGACCCAACACCATTTATTTAAGAGTCTATCATGTCCCTATTGTATATTCAACACCTTTGTCAAAGATCAATTGACTTTAAATGCCTGGATTTATTCTGGGCTCTTTATTCTGCTCCATTGGTCAATATGGCTGTTTTTAATGCCTGTATCATTCTGTTTTGATATCTATAGCTTTGTAGTAGAGTTTCAATAAAAAAATGTGATGCCTCCAGCTTTGTTCTCTTTGCTCAAGATTGTTTTAGCTATTCAGGATCTTTCGTAGTTTCATATGAATTTTAGGGTTGGTTTTTCTATTTCTTGAATAGGCATTTCTGCTCATGCTACACTTTATTCCAGACTCACACAAATTATGCAATATAAGGTCCATTTGGGGTCCTTCTTCTCTTGTTCTTCTTTCAAACGAAAAGCCACTGAAGAATGTAGTACGGTTATGGGGAATATGTGCTATTTATTCCTATCTTCTGCCTTTATTGTTTGACTTATTATTAAATGGTATTTATCTTCCTTCAAATTGGTAATATTTATTGCATATCAACTCTATTTTCACAGTTTTGTCATACACTTTCTAGTGTTCCAGACAGATGGGTGCTAAAGAGAACATGGAATCCAAGGTGGCGTTTCCCCTAAGCATGAAAGATGCTATTGTATGTATAGCAATTGGCACAGCACAGGTATAATTAAGAAAAATAGCTTATCAATGAGAGATATCTTAAAGAGGTGGCATGTTTCCAAGGTAATAGCCCGCATGCCATTATCCACATAACCCATCTGGATCCATGTTTTCTGAACAGTTAGTGCCCTGTAAAATTGGCATATTTTATAATGAGTGGGCACAATGCCATACAAACATATGGACTGAAATGTAGATAAGCCAAAGATGCATACCTGGTAATTCATTTAGTAAGGCTGGATTGCTGTCAGAAAGGTTGTCTTCAACTAGTTTATGTTTCCAAATCAAAAAAATGGTAGTTGCATCAACTCAGAATTCGAGTTTAAACTCAGAGGTGACTAAAGTTAATAGAAAGGAGATGTGTGTGTATGACCATAGATACATTTCTAAGTGGGTGCCAATTTAAATCAGAGAAGGAAAAAGTCTAGGGTCACAGGGAAAAAAGAAGTATCTTTGTCATATATGGTGAATAATTTTTCTTCAATGTTAGTATATAGTCCATGCTTTATACATTCTTATGCTTTTTTGAAACTACTATTTAAATGTAACATTTAGGTAAAATTCTTCACTTAATCCCAAGCTGCAAAGGAAAATAGGCTTTTAGAAAACTATTCAGCTTGAAAATTAATTATATACAATAAAATTTCATAGAAAGTTGTAGAAGACACCTGTAAAAATGAAAAACTCAAGCTTATGGTTTCCTGCTTTCCAATCCCTTCTAATACCACACACACACACAATCACAAACTGGAATAGTGTATATACAACTCACTTTCTGATGTTAAAATGATTATTTCTATCCCCACTAATCAGATATTTTGATTCATTTGGTACAGGTGGGGGTATTTTATATCATTATGTTCCAAGAAATGTTATTATTCACACATTCAAATTATTTTAATGCACATTGTGGAATATTGTGAAATAAGATTGATCTTAATCATTTCACCAAATGAATGTTTATTTGGGGTTTCTTACTGGCCTTTCAATAGCAAATCGAATAATAATATTTTACCCTTTTAGAGAGAATTTCCCATGTTTTCTGTGTGCTCTTGTTAAGAGTCTGAGAGAGACAGTAGTAAAATAATTTTTAGCTTTAGTATGCACAGGCAAAAAATTCAATTTAATTATTAAGGTCATTAAATATAAAATGTCCAATTTTGAATCAGAAGTGTAGTTTATTGTATCTCAAACAAGAAGCAGTTCAATTAATCAAAGTATGCACCTAAACTATC